>JAQFZE010000292.1:0-30326 GCA_034695245.1 Dicyrtomina saundersi | reverse complement strand
CTAATAAATCCGCACCCTCACCCAACAAATGACTACTACCAGCACATCCATCTCTACAATTATCGACCTCAAAGTCATAAAAATAATCCTATTCGTCCGAATTACGAACCTACAGGGGCCGATATAGCAGCACAAACCTTCTTTACTAATCAACCAGGTAAAACAAAAACCAAAATCACTATCACTACACAATCCCAGTCCAACAGGGAACCTCAACAAAATCATCACCAACAACACCACCATCATCATCATCACCACCATCAACAGCAAGAAGAACCTACATCGGAAAAAATCGAATCAGAAATTCACTCAATTACAGCTGTACCCTCAGTCAAGGACAAAAATTCTACTACTGGTCACGTATTTCAAACAACGAGTAAAACTACCACCACAATTAAAACCAAGATTAAAACAAAAACAACTACAACCACTACTGCAGTGAAATCTTCAACGTCCAAACCGAATCAAACTTCGTCCAGCGATACCACCAATCAAATTTTGAATTTAAATCTCAACGGAGAGAACTTTAACGAAATCTTCCACACAAATCAATTTCAATCTCAGCAGACGTCTCCGATTAGTACATTTAATCCACCACATATTGTAACTGCAAGTCCTGCAACGATTCAAAAATTAAAAGAGAAACATCATCAAAATAATAATCAAAATGGTATCACACAAAGTCCATGTAATTTAACTTGCACATCCGCATCTCTCCCATTAGAGATTCACATCACTGCGCCAACTGAAACGGATCCTGAGACGAACATCGATAACAACATTGAAAACACTACTGCGGAAAATTCTGGAAACGGCACAGATGTCATCATCGAAGATATTAATAACAACACTATTATTCCGAATTTAATTTTATCCGGAGTCGGAACTGGAACTGGAACTGGGACCGAGACCGGAACCGAAACCGGGACCGGAACAGATGCAGAGTCAGAATTGGAATTGGAACCATCCCCACCTACACCGAATGGTAAGGATACTGCGGTAGTTCGTGTCATCACAACTGTGACCGGCTCCGGTATCGGTCCAAGTTTCATCACTTTAAATTCGAATGAATCTCTGCTCACGGGAACGAGTCCCTCAGTATTTGTGGATAGTACGGAGATTGATGGGTACTACACGAATAATGCATTTCCTGGGAATAGGAACGGATCGGAACAGCTGGACGACGGGAACCGTTTCCCACCCAATAAAATGATGATTTATGTTCAACGGGTACGAAACAAAGGTGGGCGGAGAAATATTTCATCTTCGTCATCATCATCATCTTCCTCTTCTTCAACAACATCCCACAAAGTTGAGATGGTCATGTCGACTGTGGATAGTAAACACGAAAATGAAAATGAAATTCATCGAGATGAGAATAATTCAAATTCAAGTTTAAATCAAAATCCAATCTTGAAAAACTATACTTCAAATATAACCAGGATACAAATTTACAAGAACGATTCCAAAAACGAAGATTCGGTAGCCAAAATTTCTTCCACATTATTTTCCACTTCCTCAGGTTCAGGTTCTGGTCTGATCTCCTCCAATAATTCCAGTTCTAATCAACATAGAAGGCAAAGTGAAAATAAAGGACCGAATTCGCTTAGACCACCTACTGATGAAAATGAAACAGCAACAACAACAAGAAATGCAACTTCCGTGCCCGGAGGGAATAAAAAACGGAATGACACTGTTAACTACGTTTCTGTTCCGGCAACCCGCGTCAACATAATTAACAATATTCAAAATAGTAACGAGATTAAAAATAAAATTCAGGCAGTGTTAGATAGTCAAGATCCGGATGAAAATGAGACAGAACCAACCCGCCCAACACACTCCCCGCCTCCTCCACCGCCAAGGACATCTGGGAAAGATCAGATAATTTCGCTCACTGATCATGGAATTAACAGTGGCGTCGTGGCCAAGGTTCACGCTCATATCTCAAACTGCCCCAGACTCTACGGCTCAGTGGAAATTATCTGTGATGTACATATCAAGGAGCGCCATGGGGATCCTAATCCACAATTGGTGAGTTAATTTTTTTTGCATATCAAATAATATCAATTTGATTTTACTGATTTGCCTGCACTGCCATGTAATAGTTTATTAAATACCCCTTACGCCTTACAGGTAGTGTCCAATTTTAATTCTTACCTCTCACAAGGGAATGGTTTCACATGTTACCCGCCAATTTCAAAACCTGTCACTCACAAAACTCAGGCTAGTTTTCAATAATATAGATCCAAAGTAACTCGATCGAATTTTGCATTTTTCTATTACCGTGTGCCAAAGCTTAAAAAAATTCAAATTTTGGATGTTTTGGCACCCTGTTCTACATTTCTTATCCGATTTTGACGGAATTTGATTTTTTTAAAACCTTAGACAGTTTTTTAAAACGCGATTTCAGGATTTTTTAACATTCGTATTTTTTTCAAAAAACCTATTTCAAAAAGTGGACCTCAAAAGTAAATATTATTTCTTTGCATTTTTCTGAAAAAAATGATCGAATTTTGAAAAATTATAAAATTACTTTTTAGAAAACTGTCCCAAGGTTTAAAATAATCAAATTTCGTCACAATTAGTTAAGAATGTAGAACGGTGCCAAAAAATCAAATTTTGAATTTTTTAAACATTGGCGGGCCAAGAAGGCCGAAAGTGCTACCGAGTTACTTTGGATCTGCGCTATTGAAAACTAGCCTGCGTTTTGTGAGTGGCAAGTTTTGAAATTGGAGGGTGGTAACATGTGAAACCATTGAACCATTCCCTTGTCAGACCTGTGTACAGAATTATTGGAAAATTTGTGATTTATGTTTGAGTTTTTGGCTGAACCTACGGCAGTTGAAGTTTAAGTTTTAGATTTCAAACTATGAAACCACTTAAAAGTATAAAACTTGAAACTCATAATTCAGCCACAAGGCTTAAATTAAATTAGACTGACTATTGAATAGCCTATTATAGATGTATAGTCCATGACTACTCATTATTATAGAAGAAAAGATGGTTTAAATGCTTATTTCGAATTGTTATTTTCCTCCCGGGCTTTTTCTACCCTTTTCCATTCAAATTAGGAAACTAAAAGGAAACATCAAACGATCAAACTAAATAATGTGATCTGATGCTCTTTTCAATTTGTAATTCTCAGCTTTATTTCTATTTCTATATCGAAGGTAACCATAGAGAGCTCCTAGTGCTGTCATTCTATCTGTCGCTTAGTTTTCTGTTTTTAGTTTTTCTGGGAAACGCCTACAGCTCTTCTAAAATCTAAACTCTCTAGACTCTATACTCTTCCGGCTTCGGCGAAATGTAAAGGTCTGAAAACTTTACACAGTGCAATGTATGGATTTCATTATATTTCACTTTTTAATTTGGAGACATGGACCAATTACATGTTTGTTAAGCTTCATATCATTATAAGGCTACCGAAATTTGGAGAACAATATTTTTGAAGCTTAATTTTATAGACCAATTTTTTCAAACAAATAAAAATTTTTGAATTTTTAAAAATCCTAAAATAACATTTTAGATAAGAGTATAAACGTTATAAAACGTCAAATTTCGTCAAAATCCGAAGAGAACTGTAGAAGTTAAAAGGCGGCAAAATATTAAAATTTGGATTTTGTTAAACTTTGGCAGGCTACTGTGACCAAACGACGCAAAATACAGTCGAGTATCTCTACTATTTAAAAGTAGCCTGATTTTTCTTTTAGTAGTTTTGACTTTTTGAAATTGGCGAGTTCCATGTGAAACCATTCCCTTGTAAGAGTCATTTATAGCCAATAAATGTATAAATTTTGACGGTTGACATTCCCAGCCACGTGATAACGTGGGCAGGGGAGGGACTTTTTTTTTTTGCAGTTGATTGTTGATTCTACGTGATTCCTACAAACTTAATTTATTAACTGTCCCTATCCTACGTCTATAGATTTAAAGCTTAAGAAATGAGCCCAGGTGTCTACCCAGACTTTCACTTTTCTCCAGTATTTCTTTTTTACTTTTGATGAGCTAGAAAACTAGAAATAGAAACCCATATAGCAGACAGCATAATACACTTTTATGCGTATGTATCCGTGTTAGTAATACACTGCGGGAATACAACACATGGTTTAGTAACATGAGTAGTATATATCTAGTAGGCGGAGGCAAACAATAAGAATATTTAAGTCTCACCATCCGGCATCCCATCTTATTACCAGCAGTATCCAAACTCAAATCTTTCCTTTAATAAAGGGAAGGGAACCATAGCAGTGAGATCTTAGAAATCCCAAAGAAAACTTTTTCCAAATGATTATTCCGACACAATACCCCACGGAGCTAAAACTCCTCCAGTCTCTCATAACTGGAACATATATACACCGCACGTTTCTAAGAATAAACAAAAAAAAACACACATTACTTGAACTTACTTAAGTGCTTCATGAAAAATCAAAGCAGAAATTCAGTGGAAAAGTTTGTTTTTTTCACAAAAAAAAATTATTAAAAAAAACATGGTGGCACAACAGATGTGTGTGGGTAGATTTATTACAATTTATGTAGCTACATTGCCGTGCGTGTAATTATAAAAGCTAAAAATAGTGTGCAAAATATAGGCAGACGCTAAAATATTATTTCATGCTTTATTAAAATGTTTGCTTTCAAATATTAATAAAGAATGTTTTACATTTTGGTCTTAATTAAAAGCTTTATATTTTTAGAAAAAATGCTTTTGTTGGTTTGAGATTTGAAGTGATCTAGAAAATTAAAGAGACTCAAAATATAGTTTTATTTGATTGTTACTTTGCAATGTGGAATGTATTCGAAACTTTAAAAGACTTGTAAAATACATAATAACATTACAAATCAAGATTAGACTATACAACGCACTGTATAAAATAGTATAATGTAAAAGCTGAATGTCACTTGTAAGTTTAAACTCATTTAAAGTCGTTATGTCTTAATTTATAATTTGACTTTGAATTAAATATTTTTAATTTACTTATAGGTCTTTTGAATATGTATAAAACAATATATTATCAGAACAGTGCAGCCGTTATAACTGCAGTATTACGCAACACTATTATTTAGTCAAGGTAAATATTATGTACATAATACCATCGTTGGAGATTTAAAACAAGCCATTCGTTAAATTGCATATAATTTATGCCAGGTGCAATAGCATATTATGCTTGCTAAAATGGAAACACGGTATAATATGCTGTACGCGCATAGCAAATCAGGTTTTTGAAAGCTACTACTTATAGTAGTATAAGCCTGCTACTTTTCAAAGTTCCCATATTTTGTTTTTGAAATTTCAAAAATGGCAGATATAATAATTATTATTTGCTTTTTAAATGTGGAAAATCTCTTCGTTTTTTAATAGTTTCGAAAACATAAAAATGTTATGTTTTGTTACGCTTATTTTCAAAAAGTGTAAATATTTAATTTTATTTGAACACTTTTAACGCCGTTTATATTCTTTAACATCTGAGAACGTTTCCTGTAGATGCTGGTAATATTCCTTGGATATTTTCCTGGTAACTGTTAAAATCAAATAGTAAATACACATTCGAAAACGTGCGATTTAATTTGGGTTTTTGCATCGTTTCGCAAAAAATATCGTCGCATCGTGGAGGTTTTTTAAAATCTTAAGAATCTGTAGGCGATCTTTGCGCCTAGTTAAATTTTCTTAGCCCTGATCGATTTTAATGATAATATTATCCTATATAACTTGCTCAGTTTCATGGCGTAAGTGGTTGAAATTCAAATTTTTATATTTGGCGGAAAATTAAAATTTGCCGATTTTCAAAATATTTTGAAAAAATTAAAATTTGTCTTCCCTCTAATGACTTCCAGCACTTGACGGGTTTACCTGTACTTCAATTACACATTGTTCTCAATCATTTGAAAACACTTTTTTAAATATATTTAGGAGTCGTTCACAATTTATGTCATCGAAATATCCCCATTTTTAGGATCCTACCACCCCCTTGTCATCAGCCTAACCATTGCGTAAATAATGACATGGTACTTTAACAAAGGATCCCATGAGTATCCAACTAGACCCATTTACCCTCCCTGAGACATCATTTATGGGCGATTCCTTCACAGAAATAAAATACGTCTTCTTTTAATTCTTGAACTACACAACGTAACTGCAATAAACGAAATTACAACTGAACTGAACTGAAAAAGGAGGAGTAGAAAATGAAGGAAAGGGGAAGTAATGAAATGCATAATTATAATACAGTTTCCCCTTTTATCTTTTTTTGATTAGCTTGTATTGACACAGTCTGCGGTATTCAGTCCAGCACAGAGCCACACTGAAACCACAAACCGAACATTGAGATCGGCAATCTACATCACAGTGTCAGTCCGTATAATTATTCCGACCCACTTTCCCCGCTTTCTTTATAACATCCATAGATCCCCAGCTATGGAAATTTGAAAGGGGAAAATAAAGCTCAGCAAAACACACAACATGTGACAACCTTTAACCTTCAGCCTACAAACACAGTGCAAACTTTAAAACAACTTGAAAACTTTTAGCTTTTAAACTATATAATTCTTAGCCTAGACCACGACCACTACTTACCACATGACAAAACCAGATCAATCCTGAAATTTAGACGTAAGAGGCAATATTCAATGCTAATTAAATTATGAATAGGAAATTAATGTCAATTATAATGTTTATACAATTTTATTTACTGCATTAAATTTCCTTTGTCTCTCCCAACGTCCATCAATCCCTTGCACTTTCAATTAGTTGCGACGTTTTTGAAAATTAAAACTAAAAGAAGCCTAGGAAAAATTACAATAACAAAGATATTCCCCTTTGAATTTAACTAGTTTTGTCGAACTTATACCGTTTTTCCAAAAACCTCTTCAAATTTAAATGTCATTCATCAGTCTGATTACTCAATAAAGGAGAAAGCACACAGAGCACCGCCTTTTATTTCAAAAGGAAAATCAAAGGATCCGTTTTTTGTTTGTGAGGATATGATTTCCAAATTGCAAATTGCAGTTTCGCAGTTTCTTAATTTGCAAAGTAGTTTTATATTGACAAATCTGACAGCAACCGCCTCTCCTTTCCATCTAATTATTAAGTCCTTACATATTTCTTCCGTGGAATTTGTAATTAGCTTGGGTGCCTCATTGTGTGTGCTCTTCTGAAGTTACATTATTATGAGTTCCTCGAATTGTGTCTGCATTATTTTAATTTCCCCTTCCCTTCCAAATTTTCACTAACTTGGACTTGGCCGTAGCCGTAGTAGTGTCACCGTCACCACGACCACATTGGAAATTTTACTGCTAAAAACATCGAGTATATTAGTAGACGCAGCCCTGTCATAGCACGTGCG
The DNA here is from genome assembly GCA_034695245.1 of Dicyrtomina saundersi. Lineage (NCBI taxonomy): Eukaryota > Metazoa > Arthropoda > Collembola > Symphypleona > Dicyrtomidae > Dicyrtomina > Dicyrtomina saundersi. The sequence goes on along the minus strand of JAQFZE010000292.1, from coordinate 22,986 downwards.
GCGTGTGGGCGTAATAATAAAAATGTAATCTCGCGTATGACTGATATTGATAGGTTTCCATGGGATTTTATAGCTTTATACACGTGTCTTTAATGAAAATATTTTTTTTTAAATCAATAATTCTTTGAAATCAAAGTGCACTGCACAGCAGTATCTATAGCACGAATAGAGTAAGCTTTTGTTTATATTTAATATACTGATTATTGCCAAAGGTTTACTTCCCATTGCAATGATGCATACGTGCCACTTTAATTGAGTACGATTTAGATTTAGACAAGCTAAAGAATATGACGGTATATATCACAGTTAGGGATAGTCAACAAATGACGTCAAGGGTATACGCAATGTGTGTCTAACTAAAAATGTAAGTGGATATTGGTGACATCCAATTAGGGCCGGACGAAGGAATTGTCTCTGGATAGCAATTTGTTTCCAAGCAAAAACCACCATTTTGATTTTATTCATGCTTTTCTTTGGTAAAGCAAAATGTTGTATTTACATGTTTTAGAAAAGTGCTCAATGTTCTATTTACATGTTTTTGAGAAAAGTGGAAAATGTTTTATTTGCAAGTTTTTCAAGTGTGAGAAAAGATTTATTTGCATGTTTTTGAAATGTACAAAATAATTTATTCGCATGTTTTTAAAAAGTGCAATAACTTGTATTTGAATGTTTTTGAAAAGTTGGAAATATTTTATTTACATAATATTTTGAAAAGTTTAAAATGTTCCATGTACATGTTTTTTTTTAAACGCAGGCCCCCTGCTGCCTGCGCCGGCCTAAATATCCGGCCCTGCATCTCATATGTTAAACATGTAGATCTGCGGTCGCTTCACGTTGCTCTTTGGCCGATGTTAAGGCATCACTTAAGTACGGAATTTTTATAAATATTAAATTTTAATTCAATTGTATATGACAAATATTTTTTGACAGAGCGTGGGTTGGGTTCGAAAATTCTACAATGAGACGACCCCCGATCAACTAGTGGCTCTAAATAAAACACTAGCGTATGAGGAAGACTTCCATGATCGTTTCAATGTGACACTCGCTCCGGGCATCTCCCCCATGCTCCGCTCCGTCCTGATTATCCGACAAGTGACCGCTCCAGACTGTGGAACTTACCAATGTGAGGTTTTCGACGGAGTCTCTGCTCACAAGTCCGAAACACTCTTATTTCTCTGTCACTAAAATGTCACTCACTGACCAAGGACCTAGAGCAGCATACTATATACGGCAGTGTCAGTCCATTAAAATACTCAAAAAACTCAAATCCTATAGTTTTCAGTTTTACTACTTAACAAAAATTGTAACCTTGAATTTAATATTTTATTCAATTTCATCAATTTATTTACATTAGATTATAAAGTACCTATAAGGGATCGTTCGTAAATGACTTCATCTATGGGATCAGTGGGTCTACTTGACTACAACTACTATATGATGGCATCACATGCTAAAGATAGACATTTACGCAATGTTTGTAGGTTGATGATATGGGGTTCTAAAAATGTTGATTTTTCAATGAAGTTATTTGTGGACGATCCCTAACCTTATAATTTTGTATTTTACTATTTTTTATGCTATGCTATGCTATGTAAAGATGTAATTAGTAATTAATTATGTACACGTATTTTCTATCTATTTACTTGGTCAACTAACTTGTACTTCCTTTTTTTACCAATTCTAGTACTGCTAAACTGAAAACATGTCTATTATAAATACAACACCTGATTTCCTATATTGTCGTATGTATTGAAGTAATAGAGATATGCATTTAGAAATTTGCGTAGGTCATAAGTAAAGTAGTGCTCTACAAATGTTTAAATGCAAATCCAAATGTTTTATAAAATAAAATTGTAAGTTTATTAGATTATTTTAAATACATTAATATATATTCTAATATATGTAATACCGTGCATATCTGTACAGTCCAGTAAATATTTAATATATTATAAATTAATATATATTAACCTATATATTCCTATACTCACGATCAGAATAATATATAGTATAAAATTTATTTGTTGTATATAGCTTGAGCTTTATTATTTTGATTTGAAAATGTTAAAAAAAAATTAAAGCGGGGCATAATATAAATGCAAAGCGAAACGCCTAAAAGAAATATTGTTTATCTATATAATGTACGTAGGGAGTGTGCACAAAATATGTCATTTTTAAAACAATTCCGATATTTTAAATCCCTGTCCCCATTTTGTGGTATTTCCTACAGTCCTACTCCTACGCCCATGTAAAACCCGTATATTATGACGACATCTTTGCACGCTCCACTACTTTAATTAGAATAAAAATGTACTATAGAGTTTTTTTGATAGTTTTTTGTGTGTGAAATAAATATAAAAAAAAATATCCTCATGTCGTAACACTGCTTGAAATTTAAATTTCCTTTGCTCATTACAAGCGTGGCCAACCGCGACAGATATCTCACTGGCAAAAGTCGGTAATGAAGCAAATCTACTTCTTTCCAATATTTGCTAAAAGTAAACCCGTATTTATCTTTTCAGAAATAATGTGTAAAAGCAAAAGCGCAGGCCCTCTACACATGCTGGTAACAACAAGTGTGTGAGCGGCGTCGAGCCTAAACATTTACTTGACTGGTACTGGTGAACGAGTAACAAAATTTCTGCTATCACTATTGTTGCTAAAATTGAAAATTGAAAGTTTTGGGAATAAATGATTTTAAAAAATGGCACTTTAACATGAAAAATCGTGATTTTACACACACAGCTCTTATTATTGATTATTTTATTTGGGTAGCTTTAACGTTGTTTGAGTTTTATAATTTGTGCGACTCAATTCAATTATTAAAGGAAATTGTGCCTCGTTTTCCGTATAAACTGGAACAAGGCACAATTTCCAATGCTACTGTCATAGCAATTAGCAAGTATTGTTTTTAAGCGCTCAATGTTGTAGCGTTTCAAAATCCCATAAGACACAACGTTAAAAATTTCGATCTTAAAATAATTCTAACTCGTACCAGGGGCAAAAACTTTGAAATTTGACTTCGAGGTATTCTAGATATTGCATACAAGATGAGAGAAAAAATATAACTTAACATGTCCCACGTCTCTACCGGCTGATCTTCGAGAGCAAAGTTCTTTTGACTAAATTATATAACTCACAGATTTAAAATTCATTCAGTGATCAAATAAATTGCAATAAATGTTATGTAATCAGAACAACTGTGCAATATTTTATTTTTAGTCTAGTACTGATTTAACTTCTTTAACAATTAGCGGAATTAAATAATATATACCCAATATCACATTATTTAAAATAGTTTTAAATTACAACGCTCCCGCCATAGTTGACCGCATGCCATGGTTAGTAACCAATCGGCGTCGAAATTAATCACCATTTTTAAAAGTCATATATCACATTTGATGACATCAGTAGTTTAGGATTGATTAAATCGATATTAAATGTTGGTAAGCTCATTCCACACTAAGTTTTGTCAGGACAGCATATCGTGTGCAAAGGATCAAATCCGTGTACTTCCCCTTTTAGCTGAAATCAAATCCGCTTCCTTCCATTTTACCGTAAAAGCAAATCCGTTTCTTTCCCTTTTTTAATGTAAATAAGTGTTGTAGCTGACCAATTCATAATAATACGGTCATAAAAACTGTAAATTGCTCTAATTCCATATCCTAAAATGCAAAAGCGTTCTAACTACCTACATGGATTTTAAAACTGCAAATGATTCTAACGACTTGATTTCAAACGCGAATTGTTCTAACTACATAGTTTTAAGTTGCAAACTAGTCTAACTACATGGTTTTAATTTGAAAACTAATATAGCTGCATAATTTTAAAAAGTGCAAAATGTTCTTATTACGTGCTTTTGAATGTTACATGTAGTTAGACCTTTTGCAGTTCTCGAAGATTGTATTTAGAGCATTTCGCATTTGTAATATTTTGTAACTAGAACATTAAAAAATGTTTAAAACATGCAATTTAAACATTTTGCAATTTTTAAAATCAACTAGTTCGAACAGTTTCCCACTTAAAACCATGTAGTTACAACAAAATCTGTTTTAATATCATGTAGTTAGAATATTTTGCACTTTTTAAAATTATGTTGTTCGATTAGTTTGGAAATTAAAACCATGTAGTTAGAACATTTTGTATTTTTTTTTAATCATGTAGTTTGATTAGTTTGCAATTTAAAACCATTTAGTTAGACTAGTTTGCAACTTAAAACTATGTAGTTAGAACAATTCGCGTTTAAAATCATGTAGTTAGAATCATTTGCGGTTTTAAAATCTATGTAGTTAGAACGTTATGTGTTTTAGAATATGGAATTACATCAATTTGCACTTTTCAAAATCATTTTATTATGAATTGGTCAGCTAAAACGCTTATTTACATTAAAAAAGGGAAGGACACGGATTTGCTTTTAAGGTAAAATGAAAAGAAGCGGATTTGCTTTTAGCGATAAGTGAAAGGGCACGGATGTGATTCGCCTGCGATATATTTTTTGTGTGTGAATTTAATGAGTAACTAAAAATTAGTTTGAGTTTAACGCCGATCAAGAAATATTACACAGATTATCTACTGCTATAATAGATTTCCAATTCTTTGCTGCGCACACAGTTTATATCACTGTGATGGAGCCTCATGGAAAACATTGGACATCTCGTAAAAAAGCGAACATGACGTCTACAGTATTTAAATACAGACCCATGTACTATTACAGGCCCGCCTACTATTACAGAAAACTATAAGGTATTTGAGTTGATTCCACGTCAGTGGTCGCGTCAGTCATGGAGTCAGTGTGAGTATTATTAATCAATAACAACCAATTACTGTGACAAATCGAGAGTTTTCTGGTTAATTAAATAACTAATAATATTTGAAGCCCTTAGACGTTGATTTCATTAGAAAAGTCAACAATTGTTAGCCTAAAGAATCTCGCTTTCAAATTTAAGCATTGTTAAAGTTAAAGCGAAAACCGTAAGGCTAACAATTGTTAACGCTTGTAGTGAAATCAATGTCTTACTTTTAAAAAATGTGAATGGTAAGTGTCAGAAATTTGCTTACTCGTTCACCATCAAGTAAATTTAGGCTCGACGCCGCTCATACACATTTGGCTGCTTTCTTTATCCGCCGTGAACTTTCCCACTACTGCTACGCTTACACAGGTTTTGGCACTTCCTCTGGATGCGTCATAGGATGAAATTTCGAGCTATTTCGTAGCCAATTTGAGAAAATTTTGAAACAATTTTTTGTCCAAACACCTACCTTAACCATTTACCTAGGCAACCTCTGAGAGCTTTATTCGATTTATGCCTAGCAAGTATTTTTTTAAGGGCTCAAAGTTGCCGTGTTTCAAAATCCCATAAGACTCAACGTTAAAAATGTCAATCTTTAAATAACTGTCCCTACTTCCCTACTGCCGCATCTTAGTTAGAGAGTTTATGCTTGCTTTTTATGAGCTAGTTAATTTATTACTTTATTATAAATATAACTGTGTGGAAAGATTGAAAGATTAAAAAAGAATAAAAAAAAATAAAAAGGTTCAAATGTTTAAAGGATCTTTTTATTTGTTAGGGTCGAATAAAGGTATTTCAAATCAATTGACCTTCACTATCATTTTAACACTACTGTCCCTCCAATAAGCCCCGACAATCAAGTGATTTTAATTTGAAACCTCGTCCTGTATCATCGCAGTTGTATATCTACTACATATTATTATTATGTATCCGGATTGATATTGATATAGCTGAATAAAAATGTAATATATACAGATTTGTTTTTATTATTATAGTTTCTAGTGTGTGAAATAAATATAAAAATAATATATTCCCACTTTGTGAAATACCACTTGAAGTTTTGAATTAAATTAAATTTTGACACATTAAAGGAAATCCACACAGCACTCATCAAAACAAACACATACATATATCGTCTGTGAAGAACCAATATGATCCATATCCATTTTTAGCTAAAAACAGAATGCACTTTCTACAGGAAAAAAATCAAAATAACATTATTGTTCATGAGAGCATGTAAATAGAACCATTTGATTTTTTTTTTTAGAAAATATGTAAATAGAATATTATGCACTTAAAAAAAAACATATAAATTGGTAATTTTGACGCTTTCAAAATCATGTAAATAGAACATTGAGCACTCTAAAAAAAACATGCAAATTGAAAATTTTACAACTTTTTAAAAATATGTAAATAGAACATTTTACACATTTTTTAAAAACATGTAAATAGACCATTTTACACCTTTTTAAAAACATGTAAATAGAACAATTTACACCTTTTTAAAAACATGTAAATAGCACATTTTATACCTTTTTAAAAACATGTAGAAAGAAAAATTTGGTCATTTTAGAAACTCGTGATAAGAATTGTAAGCATATGTATCTAATTTATTGCATTTTCTTTTATTGACATAGCTCATTTTAATTGTAGCAAAAATTTGGAACTGGGTCTTTTTGGTTCTTCACACACAATATATATATATATATATGCACTTAAATTCTATTAATTTTTTTTTCTGCTTCTTTGGTTGCATACATAATATTATATCCTATATGGTTATAACTAAAAATTTGTAAAAATAAATCATTTCTCTGTATAGTGCCTAAAAGAGTGGCGTATGGATCGTGTTATTTATAGTGAATTACAATGAAATCAAGGGAAATTCCTTTGTAGCACCTGAGTACTGAGAGTGAGTGAGTGAGTGAGCGAGTAGACCTTTTTTATTACTTTTTTTTACTCATCCTTTTTCCAGCATTTTTTAGCTCTGCTTTGTTTTTCTTGGAAAGGTGTGAATGGTTGAGGGGGTCATCATCATTTCTACATACGGCTCAGCATCGCCAGAGTCATCAGTAGAAACACAACAGTCAACAGTTCACTCCTACATGTATTTTATTATATTCAGTATAAGTTTAATTTTCAGTGGGTTCATAGCACGGAGGCTGAATAGAGTGTGTGAGTGTGTGTATGTGAATAATTTGTTGTTACCCTTAATATTCATACAAGGAACATAATATGGAAGACATGGAAATCTGCCCAGCTTGTACGAGCAATTTTGAAAGCAAAGGTTTTATTGGAGTGAAAGATAATGTGATTCCAAACAATCCTCAAACAATAATAATTTCAGTCTCTGATTTATCTCCACCAGAAGCAGCTATTTCAATTGATCACGTAAGCATAAATCTGCACATATTAAAACTCGGGCTATATAGTTACTTTTTCACTAAAAGTTTTCAAAATATAAGATTAAATGGATACGCCAAGAATGAAGATTCTCATTATTGTGAGAAATATTAAAACAGTCTAAATACCTATATATCTTGTGTGAAGAACCAAAATGACCCATATCCAATTTAAGCTAAAATCAAAATGAGCTGTGTCATACAAAAAAATGAGAAACATGCGTCAAATTTTAATGAAGAGTTTTTGTAAAGTGTAAAAAGTTATATTTACATGTTTTTGAAAAGTGTGGAATGTTTTATTTACATTTTTTTGAAAAGTGTGGAATGTTCTATTTACATGTTTTTGACAAGTGTCAAATGTTTTATTTACATGTTTTTGACAAGTGTCAAGCGTTTTATTTACGTTTTTGAAAAGTGTCAAATGTTCTATTTACATGTTTCTGAAAAGTGTCAAATGTTTTATTTACATGTTTTCGAAAAGGTGCAAAATGTTCTAATTCCATGTTTTAAAAAGTGTAAACTTGTCTAATTCCATGTGGTTAAAAAGTGCTCAATATTCTATTTAAATGCTCTCAAGACATATTTGAATATTTTTGTAGATAGTTGATTTTGTTTTTAGCTCCAAATGGATATGGGCCATTTTGGTTGTTCGTAGAGGATAAATACATTTTATATATTATGTTTCTCCCTCACAGATTTTGGAAATGATCCTTTCCGGGATGAAGACGGCCTCGTTGAAGAGCTGTCGGCTAGTCTCATCCCGCTGGAAGGAATTCGGGGCACGTCAACTCCAAAAGCGGGTATCGCTTGACACTTACTTTTGCTACAAGATGCTCTTGGATGCTGACAACCATTGTTACTACTCCGGGGACCAGTACATGGTAACTCACAATGTTCCTAGAGGCATCACACCTAGCCGGGACGAATCAAGTCCGGGTAGTGTTCCCCTCATCAACCTCATCCTACCAGTCATGTCATCATCCACAAATTTCCCCTGCACCTCCTTTGTCATGAGTACAGAGACACTCTCATCCCCACAAATTCTCAGCTTTCTCTCAGTAGCTGGGCCGTCCATACAAAGACTCCGATTGGTCCTTGTGCTCTACGTGAGCAGCTCCCCCCCTTTCCACAGCCCCATTATGACAGAGCTCAAAACACTTTTAATGACTCAATGTCCTCACCTTGAAAGATTCGACCTCCAGCTTTCTCTTCAGGATCCTGATTTGAAGAAGAAAATAAGAGAGACTCCTCATGATGACACTCATGAGAATTCTGAGACTACATCGGATTCCTATCAAGAAAATCCGGTTAATAAAATGAGCCTTCCTCATTTAAAGTATTTAACATTACGAAGTCAAGTTCCATTCCAATTTTTCACACAAATCCTGGAAGGCGCAACCAATTTAAAAGCTTATTATGGACTCGGCTACAGTGAGTATTTTACTGAGCAGGATGGGAGATGGAGACTGGACTTGTTGAAGGAGTTGGATTTTGAATTGAGTGTTTTTGGGAGTGACTCATCAGGTGGAGGGGTTCTGAGTCACATCCTGTCCAGTCACCATAGAAATACCCTCAGACTTGAATGGATACGAATTACAATTTCCAAAGCAGTCTTAATAGCGCCGGGTGAATATTCCATCTCAACTTGGACACAACTAGTGAGAGCTGTGTCCATTCTGAATGACCTCCTGGACACGAGTAGGCTCACTTTAAAGAAGCTCACCCTCCCCTCTCTCAGAGCTCTTTCGGGTCTGAGAATTCCTCGGATGCCCCAATTAAAGAGTCTCGTCCTCCTCAAGCCGCCCCACCACCACCCCGTCAACATTTCCTTGGACAAACATTTTTTTCCTCCTCAAGGAGGAGTCAATAACGATCTCAGTCTCTTTCCTGTCCTCAACGCTATTTCCATTGTGTCTCTCAATTCCGAGGATACCTACAATTCGGATGTCCGGACTCTTGTCAATTTTCCTTGGCCAATGCCTAAAATCCGTTTTTTACGTGTGGACTGGCCTAATTACATTTCCCGGGAAACTCGGAATCTTGTCTCCCGAACCCTTCCTAATTCTTGTCTTGAGCGGCTGGCTGAAGAGGACTTGAAGGAGCGACGTGCCATGATGACTGAGCCAGGGCTCTAATATCCTTTTACCGTGAAAGTATTTTAGTATTATATTGTGAATTTATTCAATTTAAATTACTATATCGTCTGTGAAGAACCAAAATGACCCATATCCATTTGTAGCTAAAAACAATATCAACTATCTTTAAAAATATTCAAATATGTCTTGAGAGCATTTAAATAGAACATTGAGCACTTTTCAAAAACATGTAAATACAACATTTTGCACCTTTTCGAAAACATGGAATTAGACATTTTTGCACCTTTTCAAAAACATGTAAGTAGGACATTCTACAATGTTGAAAAACATGAATATATAGAACATTTTACGCTTTTCAAAAACTCCTTATTAACATTTTACTCATGTTTCTCATCCTGTTTTTATGACATAGCTCATTTTGATTGTAGCTCAAATTGGATACGGGTCATTTTGGTTCTTCACAGACGATATCACATTGGATTTTCTAAAATAAAATTCTACCCAATAATTGGAAGACCTCACACGTATTTGTCCTAATTAAATTTCATGAGTAATAAATCAAATCTTACATTTTTCCATAATATTTTCATATAAAAGGAAAAATTAACCTAAAAATATTATATCTTTCCAAAAATGTGAAAGAGCAACATTATTGTATATATTTTGAACTTTGGCTAATAATTAACTACATTAACGTAGGAATGTTAGGGTGATTTAGTACATTTGGGTGGAGGGAATTAAGGAAATTGTTTCAAAAAATGTTCATGACAATTATTTTATAGTATACAGAAAATTTCTTCCTAGAAAACTACTACCCCACCATCATTTTTGCTACATTGGGCATATTTCCATCTTACGAATAATGCTCCCGCCATTTCACCGTATATGCTAAAGTTGACAATGACCAATTTGAGGGATAGATAACTTTATTCAAAAGAACAAACTTAACACTATACATAAACTCGAGATCGAGGGTTGCCTCACAGGCTCGGTATACGGTACCAAAATAATTAGTTAGATAACTACAGTAGAAGTAACTTTTGTAAATACTGCATAACATAAAATAAATTATTTTCTTTGACAATACTATCAAGTTGTCCAAGTCTAGGTACTACACGTCGAATTACCTGGGAAAAAAGTAACTGTGTCAGATTCAATTTTTAGACGTTTGATTTCATTACAATATTTATTAGCATATGAAAATCATCATACCCTTAAAAACAAATATAAATAACAGTCGTCAGATAAAGTAGTGTGTGGTTATGATTGCGTGGCTTAAAATTAAAATAAAATTCTAATATAGTAAGATGAATAAACTTACAAATTGTCAGACATCTATTTTACATGGAAAACTATTGCTTCAATTTGGCTAAAACTGTTTAAGATATGGTATATAGCATTGTGAAATCCTATCAAATACTGAATGACAAGCTGAGGAACACAAAACTATGACGTAAAAAAAAATACTGAAACAAAACTACCGTAAATATTTGTTTTTAGTCCGGCCGCGCCAGGAGTCTCTATACTTGAGGACTTTGCTAGCAAAGCACGTTAAGTCCATGTTGCCTAATTTTACAGGAACCGCAAATTTTAATAATCATGTGAAAACGTGATTATTTTTTCGAAATTTGATTTCCCGTAAATGCATACTACCAAGTGTATTAGTAGCCAAAAAAATACTCAAATCTGACGCTGCGTCGAAATTTTTTAAAAATGATTTAAAATTTTGAAATCGTGGACTTAACGTGTTTTGCCAAAAAACCCATAAAAGGCAATACAAAAAATTAACATTTTGAATTATATTCAATTGCCTGCTAATTTCTGATTGTAAAATTGAAGTATGAATTTTATATTTCAAAACAAATGTAAATAGAACATCATGCAATTTTTAAAAACATTTAAATAGAACATTTTGTATTTTTCTAAACGATGTAGATAGAACATTTTGCACTTTTTAAAAACATGTAAATACAACAATTAACATTAATTAAAACAATTCCGCATTCCGATTTTCAATAGTCGAGTGCAACTCTACTACTCCTAAAGAATTTGTTTGCTGAGGGAGAATTTGTTTGGGGGGGTCCACGTCATAGAAGTGTATTCATTTCTAAGACCATGTTCCCCCCTGTCATCAAATTATCATATTGCGTAAATGACTATCTCTAGCATAGGATTTCCAAGTAGACACATTGAACCTATCAATGACGCCATTTGTGGACGACCCCTTACGTCTTTATTTTTTCATAAGAATCACGACTGTTCTTTCGAACAATTTCCTAATTACTTGGTAACCCATCTGTATTATTAAAACAGCAAAGCGTCCAGATGTACCAACAAATTGAACTTAAGTTTGCATATCGATATGTTAGGGATCGTCCGTAAATGACGTTTTCGGTGGGGTAAATGAATCTAGTCATATAGTGATGACATGCCGTGGTAAAGATAACAGTTGAACGCAATGTTAAAGTGATGACATGGGGATGGACTAACCTTAAAAGTGATAATTTGTGGGACATCATTTATGGACTATCCCCTACGAATAGTACACACAGTATTTGATACTGAAAACTGAAGCGAGTAACTTTGGTTTTATTAAAAGATGGTGAAACTATCAAAGTTTTAGGCAAATTGGGATATTTGTTTATAAGAATCAGTTGTTTTTATTGGGTTTAGTGGACGTCACGTGTTTTGCCAAAAAACGACTGATGGACTTAACGTGTTATGCCAAAAACCGGTTTTTGAACGAATTATTTAAAATAGTTCCAGTGACCTTTGACCTCTGATATTCCACAGTGTAAATTGTATGTACTCAGTCGTTCTTAAGCACCAATAATCTTAATGTCTGAAAAAATGGACTTAACGCGTTTTGCTAACAAACTCCTCACTTATTGATATGAGATTTCAGGTCAAGATAGACATGGAGTGATGTATGGATACTTGTATATATTCATATATGCAAATGACCAAGTGATATAATATGATACCATAGTTGATAGTTTAATGTTGTTTAAGGGGAAGTAAGTAAACACAAGTACAAGTAGTACAAGTTATAAACATTTAATTTATATAGGGTTCCTATAGTGCGTAGGTACCTAAACACGAATTTGCATATAATTTGCGTAGATTTTATTTAATAGAAACCTGGGAGTAGAAGGCTTTGACTGCTATTTAGCAGACAAATATCTGTATACCTTCATTTACAAATATTTTGTGTACTGTTCCTACCTGTTCACGTCGTTTTTCGAGACTTCACAACCATTTTAACGTCACGTCTGTGGCACTGAAAGTAGCATCAGGGGTTCGTCTTCATAGTCAGTTTAAAATACGTCGGCGTTGAAATCATTTTTATTTTACCTTTTAATTTGACAGGAATTAAAAACAGAACAAAATGGACGGCACTATTTCTACCGACTCTGAAAATTCAACTCCAACTAATTTGAAAGTTGAAGTGTCACTAATTTTTTCTATTAACACGGTATGTGCTTACTTACTCATTTTTATTATTTTATTTTAGGTTATTTAAACCTTTTCACATACATAATTATTGCAACATTATTATTTTGACTTTTTGTGACTTTTGACTCCAGTCCACATTTTACAATATTTTGAAATAGCACCTAATTTAAGCTAAAAGGCATTTAATCAAGATAAAAATGCAACTGGATTTTTAAAATTTAAAATAGTGATTGCCAGGGAAAATTTTGACATTTCAAGTAAAACGGAAATTATAGATTTAAACTAATATATACGATTAACTTTTTCCTGCATTCTTATTTGACATAATATCTTGGGTGGATGATTCAATCCGTTTCATTTCATTTTTTTTTCACAAACAAAACTGGGTCCTTCCGCTTTTTTAAAAACAATCCTTTTTACCTCCCTTAGCAATATTGATGGAGTGAAACGGTTTTGCTTTTAGAGGAAATAGAATGGACACAGATTGGCTTCTAACAAAGAATGGAAGGAAACAGATTTAATCTTTTTCCGACAAGATTTGAATTTACCGCTAAATCTGAAATTTTAAATTACGGCAGGCACTAGTTCATAAAAGCCATTAGCCCATCAAGTAGTAATTAATAAATGAATATCCTATTATTCCATAATGATAGCTCAATGAATTGTCGACTTTGTTTTTTGTTGGTGAAAACTAATTTTAATTTTGGATTATCATTTCAGATCATGAATATCATTCTTTCGGGGCTGGATACTCGTACCTTAAAAAATTGTAGGTACATATCATTGTGCTGGAAAGATGTAGGTGCATTGGAGCTGAAAAAAAGAATATCTATAAAAGTAAACTTCACGTATGAATCTCAAGCGGCTGTCCATAACAATGGAAACCAGTACATGGTAACTGAAGTCAGCCCCTGCCCACAGCTAGATCTACATCAAGGAAGCTCCGCCTCTAGCTTATGTAACAGCAGCAACGCTCTTCTTCACCTTCTTATTTCAGTAATTTCTTCTTCATCAAATTTTCCTTGTGAATCATTTGTTATTGAAACAGAAACATTAACATCCCCTCAAATGACACAGTTCATACGTGTAGCTGGGCACTTGTTTAAAAGACTTAAGTTAGTTATGAAACGCTCATTTGAAATTTGTTCAGTTCGTTCAAGCTCTGTATTTTACGATGTTTTATCGCTTTTATTATTTAAAGTACAAAATCTTCAAATTTTAAATCTGCAAGTACAAATTCCACAGCACTGGAAGCAGCAAATAAGAAATAATGATTTTAAACTAACGCTGCCTAAACCTCATTCATTAGATATGTCGTGTCTTCAAAATTTGAAACAATTGACTATGCATAGCAATTTACCACATCAGTTTTTCTGCGAAATTATGAATAGGGCTGTTAGGCTACAAGAATACTATGGTTCAAATTTTGGGACCTATTTTATTGACCATAACAAAGGAGTAAATCGAATTCACTTGTTAAAGCAGTTAGAGTTTGAGCTCGACACTGGCAGTAATATGGAGATTGTAGCAGAGCTTCTGCGTCAACATAAAAATACCCTAACAATTAATTGCTTGCGGGTTACGATTTCGAAAAATTTCTATCATGACAGAATAACATTGCTTCAGCGGGAAGTCGCTGTTGCAGTTCTCAATAATTTATTTGAAATTAGTAGAAAAACTTTGAAAAAGTTGACAGTCGAGTCTTTGAGAGGTCTTTGGGGTCTTTCGATTCCTGAAATGCCCAAATTACGCAGTGTTTTATTTTTGAAAAATCCTATGGACTTTGTGGATTCTTCATTTGAGAAACATTTCTTTTATGATGGATTTGTTGCTTCAAAATGCTTCCCAGTTCTTACATCAATAACATTTATATGTCACACGCACACATTCATGAACAGTTTTGACTTAGATGTTCGTTACCTAGTAAACATTTCTTTACCGTTGCCTTCTGTGAAATATGTACGGCTTACTATGGAAAATAACATTTCTGAAGCAACAATGAAACTTATGTCAAAAACTCTACCCCACGCAAGCATAGTTGTAGGTTATGAAGAAGACGGTATTGAGTAGTTTCACTTTTTGTTAATTAATAAATAATAAGTTTGCTTGTGGTTAAGGAAATATTTTAATACATAGCCAAAAGTTAAATTATTGAAAACGAAAGTAGGTTTTTCTATTTAAGAAATAAGCTTCAACGTTATGTATTTTATTTTAATTTGAATTTAAGTTTGTTACTCTATGTATGTATAGCTTCCAAATTAATTTGTAAGTATAAAATATACAAGCACTTACTTTTGTATACTACCTCTAACTACAGTCTGTTTAAATATTCTTGTTTCAAATGCTGGAATTTAGTTTTACACTTGATATTTAATATGCAAACTTTTAATGTTCATCAAGGCTAACGAATTATATATATTTAATATTTTTCATCTTATTTTATAATAATTTACTTTTGATGCAGCGTTTACTTTTTTTAACTTTTGTACGTTTAATTCAATGATAATTTACATACACATACTTGCTAAAGTGTTGAGATATTTATAAATCCCTAATATTAACTATTTATCTCTTAGTTTTAAATTACTTAACTTTTTAAACTACCTTTTTAATTGTCAAATTGCCAAAACTAAAAACATTGGTGACACTGAAATTGTACAGCATTTGGTGACGAGCTTGAAGTTGTATCATTATATTTACTGTGTTTTTCATGTTGTTTTAGTTTGTTGTAAACCTTGACATCCGAATAAAATCCATACAGTACAATACAATAATATCTATCTCTATCACATTTATTAAAATATCTGTATTTAAAAATTACAAAGAATCACGCACTCAATAAAAATAAATAAATAATGTCATGTTCCCATAGTACTTCAAATGCATAGAATCGCATCAATGGACACTAAATCTCTGATTCATGTCCCTGCCTAAAAAAAACTGTTATTTTAAGTAGTATCTATTTCATTAGGAGAATTTCAGATCACCCGTTTTATCTTTCGCCAAAACAACTTGCTCCAATATCTGTCCACCTCATTAGTCAGTCGTATTGAACATGAAAGAAATAAAAGCCATGTTAATAGATACCCGCTTTTGAAGCTCAACCGCACCATATTATTTTTAGCGAGATGAGACCAGTTGATAAGGTGAAGTAGAGGCTATTGCAGTGTCCAGCTTCGTAAATATCAAATTGTTGTATGGGATGACGCCACCCATACAGTTGTATTATTAGTTTATCCAACACAACTGGCGAGGCATTCCAAAATTCCAATGCTGCATGTACTTATGCAGGTTTTTTCAATTGCCTCAGCGAGCATCAGCAATATTCCAGGGAATTTTACAAATTTTGAAATATTTTTTAGGACCCGTTGCCCACAACTATTTATCTAGGGGACCTCCGAGAGCTTTGTGTGATTCGTGCCTTAAAAGTATTTTAATTAAGGGGCCATATAGTTGCTAAATGGTCAAAACCTCATTTGACACCATATTAAAAATTTCAATGTTTAAAAAGTTTAGTATATAACTCAGTATACTACAAAAATAAGAAAAACATGACATATCTCTCCGAGGTGGTCGAGATTCTCTACGTCCCTAGATATTACCTTGAGCATAGATGAAAAAATATAACTAAAACTTGATATCTTCCACTTCCCTACACTCGCACTCGTTTCTTTGGGTGCAAAGATCTTCTGACTAAACCTTCTTAATATTTATTATTACGCAAATCAAACTACGTATAAGTCACCCAGTTCAATACCACAAAAAATAAAAATATCACAAGATGTTGAGATTGACAATTTTATACAATTTGGTAATATTATTATTATGGTAAATTTTACTCTTCATGAGACGCAGGAGGGAAGAGCCATGTGGCTAATTACAGGCGCGGAGTAAATTTCGACAGGCGTTTGAATAATAGTATCAACTTTATTCATAATAATTCGAATTCCTTGAAAACTGAATCTATAAACCACAATATAATATATTTAAACACTAGAAGATTTATATTGTGAAGATCTCATATTATAATTATTATTATAACTTCATCTCTTTAATATCTCTACCATAGGTAATTATTATAACTATTTCTAACATCATACAATATATATAAGTTCATCCGTGTCCGTTCAACTAAATGCTCCAAATCCGAATTCGACGATCAACCTTTCACCACGCACGCGCACAATCCCGACCTTTTTCTGTCTATAAACTCGCTCATACATAATATCTGAGTAATTTTTAATTAAGAATTCAAACTATTTTTCTTAATGATCACTCTCCTCCCGTACACCACGCTACATTAATTCAATAACTAATTAACAACAACAACAACATCAATGGAACGACTTTCAATTCGCTGAAACCATTATACATATTTTGGAATTTTAAGTTTGTAATAAATTATGCGAGAGACACTTCATTAATTATTACTACTAATACTAATAACATCCTATATTATGATCCTATTCTATGTAAATGGTTGAATCATATTGACATTTCCACCATTAAAACAGGATATATTTATGTAACTTTACACCTGGACTATAGCTAAATATATATCAATAATTCTGGTTACATTACATATTACCTGATTTTTAAATTTGTTGTAAGTACATATATGAAATTATGATAAAATGTAATTTCATGATATAAAATAAACGGTAATTCAGACCTATGCACATTAAATGAATAACAATTTGTGTATAGGAAATGGAAAGGTAGAAATTTTCATACATATTCAGTATGTCACAATCATAATATTATTATGGACACATTTTTTGTTTTTTCCTTATTTTGCAATTTGAAAAGTAATTTATACATATACGAAATAACAAATATAAATTACAGATACTTAAAAGAAGTTTTTATTAAGTTATTAAAAGTTACCGTAACCTTGACCTTGACCTGGAGCGTTATATTATTTTATTTTAATTGTAAGACTTAAAAAACCATCTTATTTGTTCTGTACTTCACAATTTTATTACTGTACAAAGTTCGCACAGTAATTTTTAAATAACTTGAAAATCTAAGAATTATTATATTTAAAAACATTTTGTATTTAAATTGAATCTGGCTTTACACGACGCGATGTTTAACATATTATAAGGTATTATAATTTAATAGTACATATTTTTGTAGTACATAACAATAAATTAAGAAATCTTTTGAAACTTACAGTTACCATCATGCATGGGTTAATTGTAAATATTTATTATTGTAACGGAATTATGTAGCCTAGGTAGGGTGAGTAAATACCGGTAAATTTAACTTTTAATAATAACCATGCCCATAGGTATTTATATATTGTATTTTTGTGTATTATATTGCTTCCAGTAGTAAGGTAGTAAATATGTCCTAGCGTATATATTATATTATTATTTGACAAAAAATTGTATCTACATTCCATCTAGTATACTGTATACTGTGTCCTGAACGGGAAACCGGGGAAACATGTATGCATGTTAAAGAATACACTGATAAATCGTAACATTGATAACCAGTAATAAATATAGGATACAGTACGTAGTTTCATTCGAAATTTAAAATTGACATTTGAATATTTAGGTTTTTTATATTATGTGACCAAAAAAAAGGCTGTAATTTACCTATTAGTTAATAATTAACTTTGAATAAATCCATTTTTTTGGTCACAGTAATTTTTAAGCTATGCATTGCAACAGAGAGAGATGAGGTTTTCATTTCTTGATTTCGTTTTTTAGTGTTCTAATGTGAGTAAAATAAATACCGAGTATAAATACAAAATTAAAATATTATAATTACTATTATTATTGGGCTAATCACTCTCATAATCCTAAGTACTGGGAGAGCCATAAGCAGACAACCAATACAGACTTAAATACTTTAACTACCAAACAAAAATGAATTAAATGGAATGCTAATAATTAAATAATGTTAAATATTTAAACGTAAGAAATCCACTATTCATAATAATATTTTTTTGGAAAAGCTTCACCAATGCTACTTCACGCTGCGCTGCTTTATCTCTCTCTACAAGACGCCGGTAAAACAAGACAATAAAATAAATCTCATAGTGTATAAGTAATTAGTTTCCTAAATCAAAATGAGTTATTATTGAATTTTGAGTTGCACAATATTAAAATTTAACTTAAATTAGTTAATTACATTATTAACTAGGTAATTTAAACAATTGTATCCAAAACTATTTTTTGGAGAAAAAAGTTAAGTTTTACTATTATGGGTAAAATAATAATTATTACAAAAACGCGTTCAGTTTACAGATTTTGAATTCTAAATCCTCCAAATTTGAGTACAAAACTACTACTTGAATATTATGAATAAATATTTACCTAACACGAAAATGAAATCACACGCTTCTAATTAAATGCCAGACAAAGACAATAACAATGTAATATTAGTCGACATGAATCGACACCTTTATTTAGTAGGTATATGTATATAAATATGTAATTGTAAAAATCACTATAAACTACAATTGACAGAGGCTTCTCTTAAAAATCTGTGCAGCACGCGAAAACAGAGTTGATTAAATTACCTTATTTATATAAATATCATCATTATAATTAATTAATAATTCGGTGACACTTTTCCAATATAATGGTAATTATTATAATAGACACTATAAACCAAAAACAAAGTATATAAATATAAAACCAATAATTATTATATTGATTTTTTTAAATTTGTTGAAATTTTTATAGTTAACGATTTTTATTATTATTAATTAACTACTACTATAGTTGATTTCAATTATCCACGGGCACACTCCCTCCACTCCCACCCAAGTCTTCAAATGAATCTAAAAGTAAATTAACTTCTGACGATTTTTTCGACTTAGATTTAGACGAAGAACTTTTCTTTTTTTTCTCAGGTTCCTTGTCTTTGTCCTTAGAACTCTTACTACTACTCTCCCTGTCTTTATGTTTACTACCATGTTTCTTTTTTGAAGAAGGCTCTTGTTGTAGATCAGTTTGAATTTGAATGTCATCATCCAACTCAGGTTCCGCCTCCTCCTCTTCTTGCTCCATTAATTTCGATTTGGATTTACTACTCGAGGATTTTTTACTTGACGAAGATTTCTTGTCACTTTTTGAAGACTTGGATTTTTTATGTTTGCTCGTCCCATTCGTTTCTTTATCTTGATTATTATTGTTGGCGGTGGTGGTGGTGGTGGATCGGCTGGTGGGCTCATTATTTTGTAAGTAGTGTGGGTCAGAGGATCTTTTAGATGATTTGCTACTTCGATGAGTTGGGATTGGAAGGGCTTCATTTGGTTCCAATGGGCTAGACAAAATATTTACAAATTACAAGTTTTTAAAATTTAAACTTCAAAAAACAAATATATTTTTAGCGCTATACCTTTACCACTGTGCTATATATGCGCAAGCTGTACGGAATAAAGTGTAAATTAAACTATACACAGTTGTTTTGTTTTTTTGAATCTGGACAATGCTTAGTGATCAATACGAATTAATTACCTTTCAAGATCAATATTTAGTGCACGATGTGGATCATCTTGAGGAAGATTGGAATCATCATTATCTGACAAAGTAGCTCCCTCCGGCATTTCAATCACGGTATTGACCACGTGTTGGGACTCAAGGGCATGTGGCTCAGGTTCAGGTGACACGGACGCAGCTCCGCCTTCTCGGTCATCCTCAGAATGTTTCCTTTTACTCTTTTTAGTTTTCTTGAGCTTCTTATTTTTGGATTTACTATGTGATGAGGAGGATGCAGCGGCTCGAGCCGCCGCATTTGCTTCATGTAAATACTTATCAGATGAGGCAAGTCCAGGGATTTTGAGGGGTACGTTCAAGTCTAATTTGGCAATTGGTGGAATGTCTTCAAATTGTGAATCAGGTCCACCGATTCCGGATCCGGATCCAGAGCTTTTCATTGGTGATGATTGATTCTTTCCCGAAGATTTTAAATAGTGAGGATTCAAGTCATGCTCCAGACGACGCGCTTCCCGTTGCTGTAAATATTGTTGTTAAAAAATATTAATATAAATTAGGTTTCATCAGCACAGGCTAATCTGTTTATTAATATAATGTTGGTTTGGTACTTATTTTTAGTAGTAAATTTAATGCGTTTTTTAATATTAATAAGTGTTTCAAACCATACCTTTGATAATTCTTCGTCAGATGGTTGATAAGTTTTCTTGAATTCGCTCTTAGTACCATAAAAGTCCGCCGTTCCACTCCCGCCCCCACCACTGGACGAACTCACAAAAACACCAGCACCACTATTACCCTTAGAAGTCACTTCCTCCTCCTCACTCTCGGAGGGTGGGTCATTAATACATTTATCCAAATCTAAACCATCCGGCACAGGCACTTTCTTCTGAGCTTTGGGTGCAACAGGATTTAAATCGCCCGCAAAAAATGAACTAAGCTCATTCCCTAAGGACATCATGTCCCACTCTCCCTTCCCCTCCAATTTTAAATAGCACTTTATAACATTATATAGAGTTGAAGCCCTCTCTTGAACTTCTAATTCCTCTGAAGATACAAACGGTTTTAATTTATCTTGGATTTCCATCAGATTTACGCAGTCTGCCGTCGTGCCGGATCCGTAGATTTTCGAAGGCTTGTTAGAAATAGATTTTGTGGCGGTGCTGGAATTATTATTAGACTCTTGGATGATTTCGTCACTTTGCGGTTTACTCCCTCCATCCTCTAAATCTCCTAATTCCTCATAATCTCCACCAGCGACCAACGATGATGTGGGTGGAGGCGCTGCCACTAAAAACTCTTCCGGCTCATCCCCATCAATTAGATTAGCCTCACTCATTAAATCTCCATTTTCAATTTGAGCTGTATCCCCACCCACTGACGTCGACTCCCCCAATTCCCCTACCGGCTCTGGGTTACTAAGCAAATGGGCTAAAATCTTGAGACAGTTTTGAAGGTAGACAGCTTGAATGTTATGTGGAAGTTGAGCCACGCGACTGTCTAGCATTGCCATCAGGGTTGTTCGAGGACATGGAAGGAATCTGAAAGTTATGTTTGTAAAGGTAATGAACATATTCTCAAAGATTTGCATTAAAAAAAATTAAACAACTTGGTTAACTTTTACAGTTTAAACGATACACTAAGGGCAGTAATGGATATGCATGAATCTAATTATCAATAACAGTGAACGGACAGACATCGGTCATGTTTGATGACTTACTTGACATATTCACCGCAAATCCAGGCAGCCGCATATAATACTTGAGTCATACTCGGCGTTCTAGACATTCCCCCTCCCCCAGACAGTCCAAAGATAACAAACGGATTCTCAAGGAGAAGACTCATCTGCTGGACGGCGAATGGGCGGATTGCATGGACACGGATGGCCACGTCAAGCATTTGTGAAGCTACTAAATCTCCGTGGCTCAAACCTTCGACGCGAGTCAGCTCCACCAACACACTTACGTACCTAAAAACGAAAGCAAAATTATTGTATCTATACATATATAAAACCACTGCTTCATATTGGTATACAATAAATATTTCAAATGAACATTACCATTCAAAATTGGTGATATGTTGATAATTATTTTGTGAGCAAATCTGTATAATTTTACTCAGTAATTCGTCACGATAAGTGGTCCCTTCAGCCTTCTCCATGTGAACCAGGAGTTTTTTGACAATCTCCATGAGATTCTTTTTATTCACCATACCATAGAGTAAGTCCAGGGCACGAAGGCGGATTGAGTCATCCTTGTCATCCAAACAGCGCATTACAAGATCCTTGTGAGTTTGGACAGACTTGGGATGGGTAGGAAGGATTTTGGACATGGCCAAAAGTCCCAAATATTTCAAATTTTGATCCGAGTCTTCAATTAATATTCGAAGTTTTTGAACGCACAGCTGCACGATTGTACAAATTATATTACACTGCTATCAACATCCATACGATTTATCATGTCCAACCACCAAATAATAAAAAAAAAGTTTTTACTTACAAACCTACCAACCCAAAATTAAATTTTAAATCAAAATTTGCATTAGACAAAATGGAATTAATTTTAAGAAGCATTTAAATAATGTATAATTATAATATGCGATAATCCCGGATTGAAAATAAATTAATCATCTCACTGACAGTACTTACATGAATTGATGAACTATGGTTGGGCATCCCTGTAGAAATGGAAATGAGAACTGCAGAAAAAATGAATGAAAGAGACATGTCTTACAATTAAAACCCCCAAGCAAGTCACAAGGTACAATATTACAGAGAAAACAAGGAACACAT
>JAQFZE010000291.1:0-30362 GCA_034695245.1 Dicyrtomina saundersi | reverse complement strand
AAGTTCTGTCCGCAGGACAGGCCGGGTTACTTGTTGGGTTATAAAAAGACATCTTTAAAATATCCTTGGGTTCTAAAAGGGCATCTTTAAAATATCCTTGGGTTCTAAAAGGGCATCTTTAAAATATCCTTGGGCTATAAAAGGACATTTAAAATATCCTAGCGCTATCCTCTCTACCCCTCCGTGTCATTTTTCGTCATTATTCTAAAACCCTTCCTCCCCTAAATTGTATAACGTAATAATAATAAAATTGCAAAACCTCTTTTTGGATAATTTGGATGAAATTAAAAATATAACATGTAACATTACTCACCACATGATGGTAATCAACAGCGTATTCTTAGCGAGGCGGGCATTTTTGAAAATATCTAAAAGACTAAAATTCTCCTCTTCCTCATCGCTCGTTAGAGTCTTCAACATGGCGTCTAATTTCTCTTGAGTGAAGTTTCCATGAGTTCCATTTATAACAGCAATTTTATTAATTACAATCTTTGCCTTCTCAATTTTTCCTTTGGAAACTAGCCAACGAGGTGACTCCGGCACCCACCACCAATAGGCAAACAAAAGAACTCCAGGCAGAGTGGAACATAACCCCATATTATACCAATTACGAGTCAGCCATGCAAAAAGTGGAAGTGTGGCAAACCCCACAACCCAGATAATCCACGTGAAAGAATAAATCCATGCTCGGTAATCTTCAAAAATGTAAATATTATTTTAATAACTATAAATATATTAGAGATATTACTTAGACATATTAAAATGTAATTAGTTCCGGCTAGTCCTGCCCCACATACCAGGATTATCGTCTAATTTTTAATCTTTTTAATTCTTGGGGAATTTTATTAATTAATATTGAATGATATGTTTACCTGTGTTACTCGACTCACACGCTAACATGGTCGACAGAATGTACATTAGTGGACATGCTGTCCCAACCAGCACTTGAAAGCATAAGAAGATCTCATAAAAATCCACTAAATAGAGACTAACTATTCGGAAAAAGACATTGATGAAAAACAGGAGAAATATGATCGTCTTTCGTCCGTATCTACAGAGCAAGAACATAAATGAGACTTAAAATTTAACCACGCAATTAGTTGTATGTGTACAAGATATGGTTTGATGCTTTCAGTTCTTCAGGAACAAAATCATTGTGTGTAATAACAGTTATATAATAATTTACGTATCAGCTGCTGGTCCGAACAACAGAGTTCCAAGTGCATTACCGACGCTTGCCATTGTAAGTGCAACCGTGGAATACTGAGATTTGTCACAAACCTAAAATTGTACGAAAAATAATAAAGTTTTTGATGGTTTCATAAAACAAGAATATTATGACATCCGGCTACTTACAATATATTATGTGTCATAATATTTCATTGTATGCACAAACCCAATTGAATTCCGTCGACATTGTTTCCTCATAGTAAGTTCGATCGTACTGCCAACCATTTTGACATTTTACTCGTTGACCATATTCGTTATACATGGAGCATTCACTGAAGCGCATTTTCCCGTCTGGACCAACTACACTGCATGAGGCAAATGACCAAAATAAATTCTTTTATTATTTTTATAAATTACTATATAAATAGGATTTTTAGCATGCAGTTGACTTACCGTGGTATTGTGCTATTTTTCCAGGCTCCTATATCTGTTCCATTTCGCCCATCTACAAAACACCAATGATCTGGTTCGGAAAGCATAAAGACAATGTTAAACATAAATAATGGTGCTAGAAGAGAGATAGGCCCTAGAAATCCATACAATAGTAGTTTCTGAAATTTCCCTTGAGATCCAATCATTTCCAAAATTTCGTCAAAATCTTCACATTCTTCAATGGCAGGTTCCTTTTCTTTGTCATCGCTGTCCTGATGTGTGAATGGAAAAGCTTATGAATTTTCTGTGTATGCAGTGTCTACGCATGTGTACATGTATATGTTCATTGATCTTATTCTGAAGCTAAGTTAATTTGTAAATCATACCCAAATTTCCGTGATTCCAGGTTTGATAGATGTTCTTCTCAAACTTATGATGCTCAAGCTCCGCAAATGGGCACTCATGATCGTTGTCTTCCTCTTTTTTTTTCTCTTTTGAATATTTAAAATGTTACAATTGTCGAACATGCTCAAAATTTATTTTAATCAATCGAAAGCAGTTAAAAGCGTTAGTATTTATTTAAAAAATATTTACAACAGATTTGATTTAGTTGTTTAATAAGTAGAAGTTGCAATATAATATATTTATACTAGCAGCACTTTTTAAACCTTATGAAAATTCGTGTACCAAATTGTATAAATCGTTGTTATTTTTCCTTTGTTCCTTTAAATAATTCAAAATTAAGTTCTATAATAATTAGTAATTCACCCCAACCAATGTATTGGGGATTGTGTTAGGGATTTCGAAAAGTCAGGCTTTAATTATAACGCCTGCAGTTTTAAGCTTGACCTATGGTTAACATGAGTAAAAAAAATTCGCTGTACTGTAATGGCACAGGTATTCTGCAGTACTGCTTACTAGTTAGTATTGTATGTTGAACACACTTGTTGTTTTGAACTAAAAATAAATTATGTATCCAGGAAAATGAAAGCCAAAATTAAATCAATGAAAGACTTTATGTCACTGTCAATGTTGCACTTAATAGTGTAGGTGTAATTTTTTTTTGACGTTAAAGTTAGTATCGTAACTTAGTGTTTATATCACTGTCACTGCCACTGCACGTAATTAGTATGAGACAAGTCGTAAAAATGCAATTTGGGACTTGGGATGAAGATTGTATGTTCAGTATATGGTTAAATGTTAAGCAAGTCCACCCTTTATTTATAGTTGACAATTTTTAGTGATTATTTTTAAATTATGGGCTGGTCTGGTCTGGTCGGGGTTTACGTCGTCCAAAAATCCCTTATTACACAACCACAATAATTAAATGGGCCAGACCAGACTGCACAACTCTCACTTTAAATACCTCTTGTGCCTTATTCGAGATGTAATTAATTACACTTGCAATGACTTTAAAGGACTTCCGTTATTGATTCTAAGATTGGATTTGACTATATCATGGAATCATTGCGTCCTTAATTTGAATTCGGGAAATACGTACATAGAGATACATTCTAACATGAGAAGTATAAACTAATCTCTTTCTCCGTATCAATAATAGTTGCCCTTTATTCACAGATTGTATGCATAATGATCTATTCTACTGAATTTACTAACATGATGTGATGATAGCGTAATTAATTTGTTATTGTGTGTCATTGTTTACAGCTTCTACAGCTAAGGATCAGCTCTATTATGTTAAAGTGTACACAAAAAATAACAAAACTTACCTCTTGGCTTGGCTCCTATCACGGCACGCTATGTATTTCCCAGTTATCTTTAACTATACTTAGAAACTTAAAACTCTCCTATCAATTATTGTCGGAGTCACGAAGATAGTTTCTTCGTCAGATCCTACTATTAATCCCTGATCAGACTGACTCCAATTTGCTTTGTTTCGACTTTTGAAGTATTCATGAATAATCATAGGGTTTTACTTTTATAGTTTATTATTTATATTAACGACAAAAATTATGCACCTATCATAATTATTTTAAATAAATAAAATCTTCACTATAAGTCTGTAATTACATCTATAACTATACATATGTGTCGCGTGTACGTATTCTTAATTTTTGGAATAATTTATCGCAAATACGAAGCTGCGCTTGTTGACAAGTTCTACTCTAAACGTTCAGTATACTGTCCATATAATTACGTTCTTAATAAATATATAATAATTTATTATAGGTAAAGCTATTAATCATTAAATTTGTGCACCTGTGAAAAACATTAAAAATATCGATTTACAAAAACAAAATGTAATAAAAGCATTGGATCGGTTGTCAAGCTCTGATCTGATATCTGACTACAAGCGGTTCCACAGATAGTGGCTTAAGCCTATACAGATAGCCCAATAATAGTAGCTTGAAGTTTCCTTTGTTTATGTGTCAAGTCATACGCCACATGTTATTCATTTCAAATGATGGATACCTTAGAAAAGTTTGTTCAACGTTGTGTTTTATTACTGAAGATTACTGACATTCACAATAGAGCATAGAGGTGTCAAGTTCGTTTAAGTTCATATTTACCGTACGTTTAACCAATACCAATGCTTCGTGTGCTATAAGGTAGTGATAGAGCTAAAGGTATACTCGTAATTCCTACCTTCCCCACCGCCAACTGCGGGTACATACAATTTCTGAGGAGGGGGCTAAACAATGCTAAGCAGCCATCTTGAAAATGTGTTCATCTATATTCGCAATATTAAAACATCTTGTTTAAAAAGAGGGCTTAATGCCGTAGCCCCCCCCCCCCCTGTATTCATTGGTGTAATTATTATGTATCTGTAGTAATTTTAAATTAATTACGTCCCAGATTACACCGCTTCCAGTCGTAAAATATAATTATGCATCAGATCAAAATTATTCTTATTACAGGTGTTAACAATAAATATATGATTTTGATCGTAAATTTTCGTGTTTGATACGGTGACGCTTGATAGGCTGCATGATTACCGCAGTGCATCTGTGATGGGATGCGCTTTTCCTCATATTTGCACTGTATTTTTACGAATTTCCCTATTAGCAATGGTCTTTACTATTTATAAACCTGTCACTTAAAATATAAATTTAATCGAAACGCGAAATTTTTTTAAAAACATTTTCCGAAAAGTGTAAAGATAAAATTATTGTATTGTATAATATGCTACGCACAAACATTAGGAATAATTTACAATAGCATACATAGCGTTTTGTGAATTTGACAATGTTTTTGATGAATTCAATAATTTTTATTTCATCTTAAATAATTGTAAGAAGCGCACTTGTGTACTTTTTTTAATTAATACATGGATGGACAAAGATGATATAATAATATTGTTAAAAAAATGTTTGTACTTGTATATTACAACAAACGACACAGACGTAACTAAAAATACATTTGTTGGTGGGTATGTTTAGTGTTTCTTAGCATCTTATTGTTAGGTGGACATCCCATAGTAAATTGTAAATTTAAAAAAAGTTTACCTTTGTTATTCTGTCTTTATCTGAGGGCTAAATTGACAGTTTTTTATACTTCAGAATTCAAAATAAAAGTAAAGTAAACACGGCCTGGGGACCAAATAGTATGACATATTGCCTAAGTATTTGTGAAGTTAAATTAGCAAGTAGGTGCGTAGATCAATAATATTAATGTGAATTGTTCTTTGTATATTGAGGCACTTTTGAAAGTCCATTTCAAGTTTCAAGCACCGGAGTTTGGCTTTCCATCCCCAGTTGATTCCTTGGATTGGTTCGTTTGTGGACAAAAACTCCAAAATTTGTCAAATTTTCCAAAATTATTGGCCTCTTCTAAAGTCTCTGGTAACTTTTGGTTGAGTGTTTCGGGAAGAAAAGCTGATGCAATGACACCCACTAAAGACATTAAAGCCAGAAATACGTACGGCGCTGCCGCATTTATTTTCCCCTAATAAAATGGAAGAAAGTTTAAAAAATTAGTGATATTATTGATAATTCTCATCAGACATTAAAACTTAATTAATTGTATAATCATTTTTATCACTGAATTTTCTCATCGTCAGTGCAGATAATCACGTACCAAAAAGACCATGTATGGAGCTATGATGCTAGTTGTACATGCAATGGTGGATGCGAAGCCACTTCCAGTGGATCGAAGCTGAGTTGGAAACACTTCTGTAGCTTGCATGTACACGATTAAAAATGTGAGAGTGACGGAAAATCTAATTTAAAAAAAAATCAAACGTTAAATATTAGGATACACACATCATACAGATTATAATTTTTTTCAAATCTTTTTTTCAATTCTGCGAATTAAAAATACTATATAACAAAACTAACTTTGCAATAACGATGAAAATAATGACAAGAATGGATAGGTGGGGGAATAGTGCACCAACCCCTGCCCCGAGACAGGTGATTGCACAGCAAAGGAAAAAAATCACTTGCGTCCAACGGCGCCCCATTTTGTCAGCTAAAATCCCGCCAAAATATCCCGCAGGAATTTCAATAATAGCAAGTATGAAAAAATTCACGAATTGGTTCCCACTCAAACTAGTAGCATTAAGTGTGATTAGGTAGTATATGATGTTGTTCATACTCCTGAAAGATTTTAAGTAAAAATGCATTCAGTTATAAATTCCAGTGTTGACCATTAGTATATTTACCTAAATACATATTTTTTTTAAAGTTTTTCTTACACATTACACCAACATAATTTTGTTCATACCATGAAATAGTGACTAAAATCGTATTCTTTGCTATTCTAAATTTCTTGAAAAGTGTCCACACTCCAACTTTCTTGTCATGATGATCCTGTGTAATAACTAATTTTTTAAGCATCGAGTCCAGCTGACTGGGTGTCAGTTTTTCAGACGTTCCGTTCGTCTCTGCAATCTTTCGTATAACTTTGGTCGCCTCGTCTAATTTCCCTTGAGAAATAAGCCATCGGGGTGACTCTGGAATCCACCACCAGTACGAAAGAAGGACCAGTCCTGGTAAGGATGTGCACAGCCCCATGAGGAGCCATGTTCGAGTTAGCCAAGCCAACAAAGGAAGGGTTGCCATCCCAAAAACCCAGATCATCCATGTAAACGAGTAGATCCATGCACGGTAATCTGCGCGCCAAATTAACCATAGGTGCTTACTTTACTTTATTATAATAATGTAATGATTTATTTTATTTTATTTTCCCCCCTTTGCCTCATAAGCACTTATAAACACAGTAGTTAACAACACAAAGGTAAATTATTGTTACCTTTTCCACTAACTTCAGCCGCGATCATGCAAGGCGCAATGTACATGACAGGAAACGCGGTTCCAATGACGAATTGGTGTACCAAGAAAAGAGTGAAATACTGTGGAATGAACAGGCTTGATATTCGAAACAACAAATTAACCAAGCTCGTAATAAAAAATATAGGCTTTCTTCCAAACCTGAAAATCATAACACATTTAAATTTAAATATATACACAGCAATCCCACATACAATTAAAAATGCAAATCCAAGCCATTCATAATAACTACAATACATGCATAGACATACGACTCATTCATCCTTCAACCTCGCATTAAATCAATTAAATGTACTAGGCAAAAGGTAATTATTTTATTTTCTTATCTTAAAATACATGGAATTCAGTCATTAAGTAGGCCTTACCAAATAAACAAATTATAAAATTACAGTAATTGCATTTCCCATTAGTCATTCATAATATGGTTCCCAGAATCTAAATAGCAAATCAGCTATATGAATAATACATTATACATGTTTACATAGCGCACAAAACTCACTTGTCTGCTGCTTGGCCAAATATAATTGTGCCGACTGCGTTTCCAATTGCAGCCAATGTAAATGCATCTGTTGCGTAATGGGATTTTTCACACACCTGCAGAAATCAAGGGCCAAAAAATAAACAAATTTGATCTTAGCCTCCGTACGTGTAGAATTACTATCTGCAAATATTATATTATATTGTATCAATTCATTGCCTATACACACCCAATTAAATTGTGAGGGTAAAGTATCCTGGTAGTCCGTCCGATCATAGTCCCATCCATGCTGACATGCTACTGAGGCTCCAGTGGAATTGTACATTAGGCATGTGCTAAAGCGGGAACTTCCATCAGGACCAGTTTCACTGGAAATGGCAATGGGAGATACTTCTTGTAAGTCATTAAAACTTAAGCAATGATAATTATTCCATACAATATAATAATAATTTGAAACGTACAGTGGGATTGTTAAATTTTTCCAGGCTTCTAAATCTGTTGAGTTACCCTGCCCCGGCACATGACACCAGTGATCCGGCTCAAAGAGCATGAAAATCACGTTGAGCGTAAATAAGGGCTCTAAAGCGGTGATTGGACTCAGAACAGCATAAAGTAAAAATTTCTGAAATCTCCCTTGCGAGCCAACAATCTCAAGGATGTCATCAAAATCCTCACATTTGGATTCCTTCGAGTTTTTACCCTTCCCCTGAACACAATCGAGAAAGAAAAAGAAGAGATTAGAGATAAGAATTTTGGAATTTTTGCATATTTGACATATAATCACCGCATACTTAATTCAACACACAACGACCAACAACCCACAGAGAACCACATTGAATTTCAAATTTGAATGGATTGGAATTGGTGGAGTAGGGAAACCGGATTTTTTGTGAGTGCTACTACCTACTTGAAAAACTTCAATAACAACGAATCAAGTATTAATGGGGATGTCTGTAAACACTTTGTGGTTTTGTGGCTTCTTACAACTTATTTAACATGCTCCGCACAAAGCACAACCATCCGGATCCACATAATTCCCTATACTCCTGTTTCATCATGTCATAGCCACTATACTTGTTACATCACTACATACTAACTAAGTTCATACTATACTACCATTATCAATGTCGATTTCTATTAAGTACTTACCCCTCCAGCAAGTTCAATTCTAGTTCTTCCTATACTGCGGATACTCATTTTTTTTACTGCGTATTTTTGCGATAGGAATCACTGCACTCTGCACTATGACACTTGGAAATTATGAAATAACTTTATACAGGCGGCAACCGGCAACTTTTGTATACGCTCAATGATCATATAATATTTTTTAAATAAGTTTTAGTACATCCGGCCCAGTCTACCAACAAGTAGTGAACATACTGTATTTTCTCCGCTTTTAATAAATATTATTAGGTTTAATTATTTTACTAATTTAAGTTTTATTTAGTTAAGTATAGCTGACTAGTGAATATTAGGGGATACGAACTTGGAAACAACATTCGAGACAGGCACACAAAAATTAAATAATCTAAACACAATAAATTATCCGACGAATTCGTAGTTTTCACACTTAGATAATTTTTTCAATCCACAGATATTTACATAGGTTTACACAGCACAGAACATAGTTCAGATTTTTAACTGAAAAAATACAGATGTTTCTATTTCTGCAGGCAGGTGCGTTGATTTTAACTTTTAATGTCTACTTTGACTACTGCAGATAACAGATTTTGGAATAGGTGGACCATCCAGGCCGAAATGAAAGGAATCGGCTGACGAGACGTATTTAAGTAAATTCTCAGAACTGCCTTATGTTTTCAAAAATAACGATCTTATAAAGTGCACACAAGTATAACCTAGGTAGGTACTAATAATGCTGAGTAGGTAGCTCCACTAAAATCTTGCAGTATGTCAATAACACAGCACACGGATTATTGTGTTAAACTCTTCCAAAGGCTCACAAACGTAAAACCTTTCACTCAAAATATTTAAATATTGAAGCACTATAGTTCGTTATTTACTCCTCCCTCATTGTAACCAGAATATTGAGAAAGTCATTATATGGTGATGATGTAGAGAGATAGTGGATATATATACAGATGTATGTTATGCGGCTGCGGCAGATAATAGGAAAAGGCACACACTATATTGACAATAGACTAAATAATTATCCATGTGTGATGTGTGACTGTTGACAGTTGACATTGACTCCAAACTTAAACTTAATTACTATAAGTAAGAGGCCTAATTAACCTGTTGCTGCACACCGTAAGAATACGAATAATATTGTAAAGCAAATATATTATGTGATTAAATGTGACGAGGATCGTTTTGTTACGCTCGTAAAATATGATTGAATTTAGTTTTATGTGTAGTATCACACGTGCAACATGAAAGCGAATTGCACCGACCACTGACTGTTAAAAAAAAATCTATTATTTAATTTATAGAAATAGGAAAAAAAATTGCTCAGTTTAAATACATTAAACTAAAATTGCAGGTGTTATGGTTATGGTTATGATTTTTGTAATACTTTTAGTGGTGTTGGTATTGTAATGGTTTAGTGATCACTGATCACTCACTGTGGTCAAATTGGAAACGAATAAAATTCAGCTTTCAAAATCTTCACAATAATTTACATACGCGGCTAATATGACTGACAGCGACAAAATTCTTTGTTTCCAGTTACTATTACTATTGTCACTTCTTTTTCAAGGTGATTTTTTTCCATTGTTCCACCCTTGAATTTCAATGAAAACAAGTTAGGCTGGGTATACGGACCCTTTCCTCTTGGAAATTTTCCTCCCGGACATGTTCCACAGGGGATATTGCCATCCATCCATGACCTAAGCCCCAGCGGACAGTTTCCTACCAAATTGTGCCCAGGACATTTTCCTCCCAGTATCATATCCCCCATAACCAAAATCTCTCCAGAATAAAAATTTATGAATTTGCAGGCATTCTTAATATAAAAACATAGAATTGTCTACGGTTACATTAATTTTCTGGAAAGGAACACTCGTTTATTTTGGTGTTGTGATTCTGATATTGGAAGGAAAACTCCTGCAAAGGCTCAGGTCCGGGGATGATAGTATCCATAACATGTCTGGTAGGAAAAGGTTCAGGGAGAAAGTGTCTTACAACCGTTGTCCTAGCCAGTGATTGACACTGACTTGCTCAAATGCCTATACTAATTTATATGCAATTCGCAACAAGAGTTTCTCTACACTATGCACTGTCTACTGTCTAGTCATGCTTTTTAATATCGGACTTCCAGTAGAATTATATTATGTAATTCCTTATTTAAAAGTACCGGGCAAATAGAAATCAAGCTACGCAAGATGAAAAATGGCTGTACTATGATGTCACTTATTGGGAAATTTAAAAAACCAAAAATAATTGTTTTCTTAGTATTTTATAAATCAATTAATTTATTCAGTAATGAACCGGTTTGTATACCCACAACCCCAACACAAAACTCAATAATCAAACATCCTTTTCCTTGACGCAATATGGTCAGAACTCAATGTCAATAGTCAGAATTGTATTGAAATGTTTTTATATTTTTAATTTTGATAAAAAACTAA
Source organism: Dicyrtomina saundersi (assembly GCA_034695245.1). Taxonomy (NCBI): domain Eukaryota; kingdom Metazoa; phylum Arthropoda; class Collembola; order Symphypleona; family Dicyrtomidae; genus Dicyrtomina; species Dicyrtomina saundersi. Next base: position 19,443 of record JAQFZE010000291.1, on the reverse strand, counting down.
AATATCAACACACTTAAGAGCTTCCTATGTATTTACAGGTAATTCAATAGTGATTCCAACTAATAATGATGATATCACTGTAACTCCTGGAATAAACTTCTTACAGTGCACACAGATAAGGTGAAAACTTGCAAGCTTTAGTTGTTTTTAGTTGTGTTTAGTTGTAAATGTCGAAGTTTGCTACTAATTTATTGGAATTCAAAAAAGGAAGAAATTTTGACTTTATTTTGTGGCTAAGAAAAGGAACAAAAGTTGTACAGGAAAAATGTGTGCAGACTTTGTCGATGCATTTTATTTAAGTAACCGTGACGAGCTCCTGACACAATTCACCAACTGATAAAACTGACTTATGATTGAAAAGTTGAATTGAGAGAGGTTTCAAATCCCAAATTCAGGAAATGTTACCTCAAACTGTTGCATCGTGATTAAAGATGATAAGCTATTGTCTGTTATCTATGTTTACAGCGGGGGAATGATGAGAGATCATCGTATTATATACCTATAATCGCATTGAAATACATACATCATGCATCGGGTTTATACTTTATAGTTGTCCTTTAGCCTTGTACTTGTGTACTGCATTCATGATCAAGAAAATAAGTATTTAAATTTTTCCTCATTAAAACTGTATTTTTTCATCGACTACTTTAGTGCGTGCATGATGAGAACTGAATATCATTATTTTTATTTTCAATTTAATTAAGCGATATAGACTGATAGCAGTTGAGAATATAATTATTAGCGCACGCTTATCACAAAATAAAAATTAACAATCCTGCTCAATTTTTCAAGTTTTAGTTGAAAACAGTAGTAGCGTTATTGGCAGAAGGAGTATTTCAGTTTTGTATTTCTTGAATTTTTATGTTTTAATTTATTGCGTATTAATGTTGTTAGAGGGCTGAAAAAGGGAAAACCATTGGAACACAGTACACAGGCTCATTTCATAATAGTGTAGTAAGTTTCTTTGTTTTTTGGATAAAAGCATAAAAAATTTCATTGTTTTATAGTGAAAAATAAAGTTTTCATAAAACATGTTTGCATGTTGCTTTTGGGTTAGAAATTTTTACTACATGTTTATGATCAAAAGCACATAGTCAGTGTGTATAATGCATTACGCTTATGAATTTATAGAGGTAATAATAACTCGCACCGGAATACATGGTGTCAAGCAAAGTAAGCGTATACCCATCCATTATATTTCTCTCGTCTGTTTGGTGCGTGCTCATAAATACTTTGATAAAAGTTGAATACATATAGTTTGACACACACTCAAGTTCTTAAATTGTTTTAAATTTACTACATACTTCTTTTGTCAGAAACATAATGCAAATGAAGTGATACATGCACAAGGTCCATCCGTACAATAATGGTAGGTAGTAGTAGTAGTAGGTCCACTTTACCTATGAAGTCACACTCAATTGTTTTTTTTTTCTTGAGAAAAGTTTTTATACACATCTTTAAAAAAAAACTAATTCCAAAAAATGTATCATTAGACTGAAGGTCACTGAATAAAATGATACTTATTTGCGGAACCAAACGCAAAAAAAAACATACTCAACCTTCGTGTTGCCTTTGCGACTCCTGAAAAGAAACCAGACGTTCCTGTATTTTCCTATTCCTGCTGTTCTACAATAAATAATGCAGCCTAATGAATTGGTATTGGTTTTGTCTCGAGTGTTCAATGAGTCTGCGAATGTCAATAAATTACGAAACAAAAGCTGTACAGTACACCAATGCATTATAAACACGCTAGATATCGTGTGTTATTTTATGGAATTTTTTATTTTTTCTAAACGAATTATCGTGTCTAGCACCTAACTAACTATAAAGATTAAAGAATAATGCACACCATTCTATTATTCCATAATATGCACTGTTTGAAAATGTCATTCTATAATTTTTTGCTACAAAATTTTAGGTGAAATTGGAATTGCAAATGCATGAGATGTATTAAATCAATAAGTTACATAAAGTTACTCCAAAAATGTATACATAATAAGAGCTCCTTTTTCCTAAATTTTGATTTAATGGATACGGCGGAAGATCGAGTGCAGGGAGACTGCAGATATGAAAAAAAAACGTGTTTTTTCGTACTTTCCACTATCTATTATGCATCTATCAACCGCATCGGTTACAACTTTAACATTCACACAAAAGTACCTATAGGTACTTAATATGTCGTATATGTTATACATAAAATTGATTGATGTGGCACTGTCTCGAGTCTAGAGAGTCTAGACTCTAGACCATCTAAAAGACAGATCAAGAGATAAGGATATAGTCTTTACCCACAAAAAAAATGCTGTTTTCAGAATGTCAAATACATATTATAACCTCTCTCTCTCTCTCTATGTTTCTTTTCTTCCATGTAAACAACTCGCTCCCCATTTGTACGAATCCTCAACGTTGTTTGCGTCATCCTATCTCGCGATTACGATTCAAGAATTCTTTTTATTACTCTAGTTATGTCTGTACTTTGTCTATATGCACTGTACTTTTACTAATATCTGAAAATTTAACGATATTTCCTCTGAACCCATTCCCCATTAAGCTCCCTATATTTTGCCCTCAATATCTGCACAATTATATCTATAGAGTCTAGACACGTCATTCCGTAGTTAATGAAAATCACATTCGAAGACCTGAATGAGCATTGCAACGCTATAGAATATGACTATATATTAATATAAAGTAATAATAATGATGTTAATATTTCAATAAAAATAATTCACTAGACATGATATTAGTAGGTATACCTATAAATATGCTATGTATATTAAGCCTACTCACTCAGAGATAAAAATGGAGTTATTTCATTCAACTTTTCATTTGCTTTTGCCATTTGAAGTCTGTTCTGTGTATATAAGGCGTTATAGTTTACTATTTTACAGTATAAAGATAGACGCATCATCCCTTGTTTAGTCATGGAACTTGATCATCGATAACCTTGTCCTTTGAAAAAAGTCAAATCTTTTGGATATGAATTTCTTCAAGCCACCGCAGAACTATCAATATTATCTACATAATATCCATAAGCATCGACTGTACTTAAGAAACACAAAGAATAAAATATATGCTGTTGATATCGATGCACTTACTTTATCTAGTATTTTGCTTTAGTATGTAAACTTGCATTAGTTTTATTATTGTAATTAGTTTAGCTGCTAATGAGGCAGTTTGAACTGTCTTGAGTTGCTACTTTAGCTAGGCTACTCTACGCAGATAGCGTCATCTTGATTCTTGATGGCAACCATGACCAACCGATAGCCACACTTGCACTTGCAGCTGATCGTTGCATGCTGATTTTTTTTCGTATTTTCCTAATTATGCCTTTATGGGATAAAAGAATCTGATTCTGATTTGAGTGATATCAATGTCAATAGAGTTTACTATAAGAAGCTAGCAGAAGCTAAATTAGTTTTTTTTGTAGGATACTTAATATTTAGATAAAAAGTTTACTCATGTAGTAACATATATCAACAAGATGCATTTAAATAGCCTGCAATCTAAAAGATTACAAAGATAAATAAAACACGTTTTGTATCTGAAATTGTCTCGTCACTTTTATCGCCCGTATAAAATCGTATCCTGAATCAACATTAACCAAAGCTAATTGTAAGTTGTTGTACACGTATGTAGATGGCTGTCATTATTATATTGCTTCTTAATTCTAACCCCGGCCCCAGTTCAAAAAAAGTTTTAATCTTGATTTACCAAAGCCGATAATATAATGATTACAATGTTCACACCCTTTTGAGGTGTAGTAGGACGAATGAGGTTCGTATAGTTTGAATTTACAAATGTAGCAGCTTAGTGCATTGAGGAAAACAAAATGTGTAACTCAATTTTATTTAAAGAATGACATCTCTTCGAAATAGTGGTTAATATGATATTGGTATAGACATCATGTCTTCATGTCTTACATCTTCAAATAATGATGATTATAAAACCACCCAATAATTAAATATTTATATTTCGGTGATATGAATTACAATACTTTACAAGTATATCATTTAAAGACACTGTTTTGAAAGGATTAGTTTGGGTTATGAAATTTTGGATAGTCTGATAAACGTAATATGTACTCGACAGTAGAATAAACTTACCTTTACAGAGATGTGTTGATTACGAAAATCAAACTTGCCTCGTTGTTTTAAGTTGAACAATTTCTTCCATAACAGATAAGGGTATTTAAAGCATTCACACATTTTCTCAGTATTTTTTGCCTAATCTTCTATAAAGTAAATGAAACTATTTCAAAGAACAAAATGTATAAGGAACACAAAATATGAGATTACTTATGACAAATATTTGTTACGAACTAATCTAAGTAAATATTTAATGGAAACACAGTTAAAATTATCAAAATCAAAAACGCCGATTTTACTGTGAGGATTCCTGGCACTTTACGATTACGATACGAATACACATAGTTACTAAACAATGCTGCTGAGCTCTTTTAGAGCTCATATGGCTCGTGTCATTAACTGATACTGCCATAATAACAAGCAACTATATAGCTACTACAATTAATTACATATAATTCCAAGTACGCAAATAAAACACATTTGTTCATTCTGCTGTGTGAGCATTGAAACAATTTCAACGCTCCACTCTCTACTTTAAAAATATTGATCAATGTTTACAAACATTCTGGTATGGTAGTTTGTTGAGTTCAGTTCAACGTCAACGTCAATCACCGCCGGTTCTATGTAGTAGCTTAACTGGTATGTATTTTGTGTTTGGTACAGGTGCTTAAGTGTTGATATATAAGCGGATAGTACATTATTTGATAAAGTCGCATTTAAAACTTATGTTTTATTACTCGTTCTCGCACTCGCTTTACATGCTATGGCATGCCTTAAGTTCATTTAAATAAATTGAAATTCCAATTCTTTCAACTTTTATTCGTGATGTCGATTTAATTCTTTTTTAAATGAGAAGCAAAGCGCATATTATAATGTCATACTTAATATTATATCAATTTCAAAGCTAATCTACTAATACGATATCAAATATGCAACATAAAATATGGTACAATTGCAACACATATAATATACACGTCGTCTGTGAGGAACCAAAATGACCCATATCCAACTTAAGCTACAATCAAAATGAGCTACATATGTCATAAAAACAAAATGAGAAACACGCGTCAAGTGTTAATTAAGAGTTTTTGAAAAACGTAAAATGTTCTATTTTCATGTTTTTGAAAAGGTGCAAAAATTTCTAATTCCATGTTGTTGAAAAGGTGCAAAATGTTCTAATTTCAAGTTTTCGAAAAGGTGCTCAATGTTTTAATTCCATGTGTTTGAAAAGTGTAAAATGTTGTATTTACATATTTTTGAAGAGTGCAAAATGTTCTATTTAAATGCTCTCAAGACATATTTGAATATTTTTGTAGATAGTTGATATTGCTTTCAGCTAAAAATGGATATGGGTCATTTTGGTTCTTCACAGACGATATGAGAATTATGGAGGATAAAATAATTAAAAAAAATGAGTTGTTTTTCTTATTTGAGTGTAAGACGATATCGCGGGCAGACGGGCGAGTTCCCCGTGCATCCCATTGAAACAAAAACAAGAACATCCGGAAAGAATCCAACAAGTGGATGTTCACATGTAAACAAACTTTATTAAAAATATTTTATTACATAGCACTTACATTCAACCAGGTCATTCAAGAAGGAAAACGAAATTACTATAGATATATTATATTGTTAGAAAAAATTTAATATCTTAAAAGGTATATGTACCTAGGTGCATACGTTATGTAAGATTAAAAAAATAAAACAAAAACAGTAATTAAGAACACCTGAGTGCCTGAGAGTTGACTCTCCTACAGATTATAATAATAACATTAATATTAATACGATTAGCAGGGAAATTCTATGTGCGAGACATGAATGTAAATTAATTTTTTTAAATATATAGAAAACAGCAGCGCAGCGTAGAGAGAGAACTAAACTACTACATAAAAGACTAAAATGGGATTTCAGTCTCAGTCCAGGACGACAGAGACTGTGACGACTGCAATGGGAAATTACACCATCACCATCACCAGTACCAGTACCAGAACCATAACCAGCCTGTATCCGCTTTGCCGTCTGCATTCCTCGTCATTTATTATACTACAGATAGGCACTAAAAAAAACTATATGGGCTGAGAAAATGGGCAGCATTATTTTTATAAGCCATAAAGTCATAACATAAACAACTTGCTCGATGCATTTCCTTTTTTATTTTATATTTTGTATAGATATATATTTCCATTTCATTTCCATCCATCCGTCCATTTATTTGGCCATTGCCACTGCTGGAGCGGAGCAGAGAGGAGAGAGGTGGAGGAACAACAACAATTCACATTCACACGTTCTCTGTATATTATTCTGTAGAATATCATGGTGATGATGATTTGACTCGTAAAAATTTTAAATATTAAATTCTACTAAATTATTCCACTGAATTCCATGATTCCACCGACTGCCGACGACCGACTCTTATGTTTCTCTTCAAAAAATGCATCAGGTTCAACAATAATTTACTAAGCTACTATACATACTACTGATATACTACTACTACGACTCAGACTTAGGCTATGCTACCAATGTAGGTATGTGCCTGCAGGGCCGGACGAAGGAATTGCTTTTAGGCAACAATTTGTTTCCATGCAAAAACCACCATTTTGATTTTATTGCTTGTTTTTTTTGGTAAAGCAAAATGTTGTAGTTGCATGTTTTAGAAAAGTTTAAAATGTCCTTTTTACGTGATGCAGAAAAGTCCTCAATGTTCTATTAACCTGTTTTGAGAAAAGTGGAAAATGTTTTATTTCCATATTCCATGTTTTTGAAATGTACAAAAAAAAATTATTTGCATGTTTTTTAAAAGTGAAAATAATCTTTTTACATATTTTTAAAACCGCAAAATGTTATATTTACATGTTTTTTTGAAAATTCAAGCAGTGGGGGCTGCCTGCGCTGGCCGCAATATCCGCCCCTGTGTGCCTATGTGAATCAAGAAGATAACCATGCGTGACAGATGAACAGATGAGACTACAGTCATAGCTGAGGATCGTCATCGTCACGCTTTGCTGACATCTAGTCCGACGAAGCTCTCATCGTCCGTAGTTGTTTTTATCATGTAAAAAGGATGGGTAAAAAGTAAAGTGTATAAAAGTCTCTGTTTACTATTTGAATCGTAGAATCTCCACAATCCTGTGTATTTTTATTATCGTCGGTGTGGTAAATAAATAAGCTCCTATATCCTACGTCGTATGAAGTACGTACCTAGATATAGATTCGTAATTCGTAGACATGGCCGTATCCGTATCTTTTCTTCCCATATGTATCACTATATATGTAGTTCCATGCACTTGTGTTAAATTGTGAGCTGACAGAGAGACATATATGTATGTAAATAAAAGCTTGAGCATTTTTTATTTTCTCGCTTTTTTTATATGAAATGGTGGGTAGTACATTATACACATAATACACTCGTGGATAATAAATGTTCTGGCGATTATTTATTCATAGCATCCTACTCACTCAGAGTCTGCCTCATACGTATACATGTTACGTTTTTACCAAAACGCCAAAACCAAAATACCAGTCCCAGTCCCATAGTCCCAGTTCACGTCGCGTAGGTAGATGAATAGAAAAGTTTATATTTGGTGAGTTAGAGTGATTATCTTGAAGGATCTAGACACATTCGACATAACTTTTCCCTCCATTAATGCACTTTTCCGGTGAAAACGTTGAACAGCTCAAGGTCAACGAGGGAGTTATTTACACAGCACAGTGAGTGGGGTCTGGAGTCTGGAGGCTGAAGTTGTATAGAGGATTCAATTTAATGAGTTTGGATCATGCCACAGCACAACAGAGACTAAATAAAACCGTCGCCATCTGCTCCATTATTGTATAGATGAAGTGTATCGTATCCACCAATATTTATTTTCGTCATCGTTGATTGTTTGGGCTGACTAGTGAGACAGGCGGTGAATACATGCCATAATTTTGGCGTATTTTTTCCTTGGTGCTAATAAAGAGACACGTGGCTATGATTGTGATAAGGATGCATACTACATTATATGGTAAGGCTGTAAAAGTGTAAAATCATTATTATTAAACACCAAAAAACCAAACCATATTTTTCTATTTGATTTTTGAAATTATAGCAATAAGACATTAACTCTAAATTCTAACGATGAGCAATGATTATAAAATTATAAAATCATTAATCGCAAGTATATACACAGGTTTAATTATGTATACATTTTAAAGGCGTTTTAAGTAAGTCAACCATCATGATTGCATATATATATACAGATCCGAATCACAGTCACTGGAGCTATGCATAGGTGAAAGCAATGTGTAGGTATGGAGGGAATGAACTCACATGTTAAATATTATATCCTTCCATCTGTTCCGTTCAATGTAGTGGTGCCAGTGCCACTGGATCTGTGAGATCCATCCGTACCCTGCGAGTAATAAAAATTTCGAACAAGTGAACGTACAAGAAAATAAAAAATTAATATTATCTTTTATCTCCAAATCAAATAATAATGCTCGCGGTTCATTCTTTTACAGAAATTCAGAGGGAATTTTTGCTTCCTGTAAAGTTGTTGTTGTAAGTTGTTCCAAGTATCTTACAAGTTTTTACTTAGGTAAGGTATTTAGATATTGAAATGTAAGCTCAGATACTATATAGTTATATGAAGGTTGAACTAGTATGTACACGCCGCTCGTTCGTCGTAGTAGTGTAGTAGTAGTGCCCGCTTCTTTGATGTCAACAGGATTAAATGTGTAATATAGTTGCTACACTGCACACAATTTCGTGTCTCGTTTCTTTTTTAGAGTAGAGTGAAATGTAAAGTAAAATTCAAAAACATCATCATCTTATGCATTATTTCCTTCCTCAAAAGAGTGAAGAAAAAGCAAAATGGTGAAACTAGCAATGCTAATTCATAGCACATGGACCATTTTGCTTCTTCATTAAAAATGTACAAGCTGGTCACATTTTCCTATATTCCATTTCCACGACAAGCAAGCTGCTCAAGTTAATTTTCTGGTTTTCCTCGGAGGTGTTTGAAATTAAATACGGGTTGTAAAAGGGTAATTGGCACTTTGCTTCTGATTCCTGCCTGTAGTTATTAGACACATGCAAACAACATGAATTTAAATTGTAAAATTCGGATAAGTTGTAGAGCCGTACATGATGAGATAGAGAGCGACGTACCTACCTATGTACGTGGTGCCTGTATAGTGAGGAGGTAAACACATCATTTTTGCTATAGTGAAACTAGATAAATCTAGGATTTAAACGATCAATTCGAGTTATTTAGTAGCACGTTTATTTAGCAAGTGGGGTGGGCTTCAATACAGTTCCCCGAGTGCGAGTCACTTAGTACATATAGGTAGGTACATTACATTAGGCTAAAAATCTGCTTTTGCAATTCAACAGAGTACTACCTACCTCCCTACATTACATTGCATTGTAAATGCCAATACCCTGCAACAATACTCCGGTCGTTTTTGTTGCAGCCTATAGCATCATCCGTCCAAGTCCACAGGTAAAAAAAAACACGATTGAAAATGTTCTTTTACATGTATGTATTTGCACGTGCTTTATAGTGTAGGTAGGTACCTACATCCCGGCTCTCAACCGTAACTCTCAGACTGACTAGTGAGGAAAATACGAAAGATAAAAGTATATAGGTAGGCACTTATAACATATAATATGCTATGAAGTATGAAGGGATTTTTTTTTAAAGAGAATGCTGTTGATCTCAAAAGTCTTGCAAAAGCAGACTCGTCTGTCTCTGTCCGCACATATATTATAGAGGTGTATTTCCTCCGGACAGAACACCCGTCAACACTGAACCACTGAATATGGATCTAAATCGCAATAGTTGTTGATACTCGTGGCTTTAATAAAGGAGATATGGGGGGCTACATTTTATTCCACAGTGCAGTGCAGTGCCAGCTGGATATTGGACTTTACCCCTGTCATTCCAACAAGTATGTACCTACGTAGTGTAGCATTCGAACACTTGGAAGACTGACTACCGAGAAATATAGAGAAATAATCTTTATAAGGAAAGTCATACAAAAACGTTGTCTGAAGTCTGAAGAAAAACGAGAAAAACATTCAGTATTCAGTCAGCAGAAACAGCGCGTAGAATATCCGCCACGCTCCTCCTTCATATTTTGCAAAAATAATAATTAATATTTAAAAAAAAACGTGGCAATAGTTTTTTTTTCATTCAACTCAACATGCCCAGACCCAGACCCAGAACCCAGACCCAGCAGACCTCAACTGGATCTGATATACATAGATGTTCACTTATATTACCACTTACCACACAATACAATGCATAGACAGCACATTATGACGACGCTTATATATACTTATCATTAGATAGCATTTAAGCTAACATTAATACAAAATTATTGTACATCTTATATCCATTAAAAATGCATGTAGTCAGCTTCAGCTTGAGAAACTTCAAACTTGCACTTGGAATTTTACGAATAATTCTGCTGACTCGAGTATAGTGAGTTGTTGAATCAAAGGGACTCGATCCTGTCGACGAGACAAATTAATTGCTTAAGTAACTTATAGACAGGGCGTCTTTATTTCACATTTACAGCACTTCTGGACTTCTCATGAAACAAAAGATCAAGAGAGTCGTTCTCGTTTCTCCTTCTTTTTTTTTCCTATGTGTGTTTAAACAGCCAAGAAATTTCAAGCTCGTCGTAGTCGTGTAAGCCCCAGCCAATGCTACCAACTTGAACGCGTCGTCTCCTCTTCTTCTTCTGCTTCTTCTTGAAGAGATGTTCCCAGCCAAGCGGCCGCGGCCAAGCTTCATGTACTTACACAGACAGAAGTTAGAAGGATAATTGTACAAGACGATCATACATAATATATGTATGCAAGGATGGATAATATGATGAGTGTAATCTCAATGTAAATACCGCCCTTATTAAAGTCATAATAGGGGGAATACGCGAGTGGTTCTAGTATATACTATGTGGCGTGAATAAACTATTATAGGTACCTACAGATATCTCCAATCTGGAGAGATACATTAGTAAAGCATGATTTCCACATTTACTTATATACACTGTCTGTACTCTGTGTCCTCTAATCGTACTAGAAGTGAGTAGTCAGCCAGGATGCACTGAGTGAATGAGAAGGAAGAATCCTGTACTTGTACTTCATGTTGATCATGTTCTTGTGAGTGCGGAAAAAAAAGCATCTATTGCAAAACATATTGCATGCAATAGTTTTGTTGTCGTTGTCTGGTGCTGGTGCTGGTGATGGTCTGTTGCTATTATGTACTTGCCATGTGACTCCGTCTCCATCCTGCACAGTGCAGCTCTTCTAACTTCTACTAAACCAAACCAAGAACGTAAGTGATAATAATATTCCCAGAACGTTGTATCTCTTCCCAACTTACATAAGTATGTACAAGATACTTACTCCTTTGACTTGGAGTACTCTCTTGATGTCTTCAAGCCCGCGCGTCTGCAGTCTGCATCCCATGATGATAATATTATATTCTACTTTTTAACTTCATCCTCTCCTCACAATTAGGTATTAGGTGGTAGGTACTTTTTCGCTCGCGGGCTCCATAATGCATTCTGCTGATGGGATGTGAGATGCTCCTAACTTAAAAGCCGTCTACGTCTATGTCTACTGCTTGTGTGGCAGTCACAAAAGTTGAGAGAGTTGAGCTCGAGGATGTGTGAGTGACTGTCTGTATAATATAAGTGGAGGCGAAGCAAAATTTACCTGCTCTCGGCATCGGCATCGGCATCGGCATCGGTGAAATTGCATGGTTGAAGTGTAAAAGCATTGAGGTGACCTTAGCCTCCACAGGCAAAAAAAAGTGGCTGTTCGCCCGAGAGTTGAGCGAGTGAGAACGTAGTAGAAAAAAAATTACCAAGTTACGTCAAAGGAGGAACCATTTTCATGGGGCTAATAGTATAGGATATGGAGGAGTAGTCCGCCCGTGGCCCGTGATATTTTGGCCGTGAAAATAATCCTTTGGTTTCTCTCTTGTATGCTATGCTCCTGCTATTCTCTCATCTGTTTATTGAACTGCCTTCTTGTGTGACTCCTTCCCCCTGGTGGCTACCGCCACAACGAAGAACACTGTACTACAGTCTACTCTGCTTAGTCTGTCTGCTCTAATATTTCCTGGAGTCCTTCTCCTCGTTAGTTGAATCCGTCAACCCGTTCAGACGCACACGAAAAGAAAATTTTCCTCTCCTGTGCTACTACTGACTGTGTGCTGTGTGAGTGAAACTTCCCACATACTACTACAGCACGAGTACATTGCCATACATATATAGTGTCCAATAAAGTTTCTCCGTCTTTCTTTAAAGTCTCTCTGCTGCGTATGTACGTAGGCAGGTTGTTGGAACAACGTTGAAATGGGGAAGTTACAACGTAGAAAATATCTGGTATAAATTATTGTGTACATATAACTATAGGGTATTTCAAACTCGGTTCGTTCGGTTCTTCGTTCTCGTTCTTCGTCTCAGTGATTATATTATGTAACCTCAGCTTGATAGAGGTTATATGTACTTACATAGGACGTATTTGGGTGGAAGTGGAAGTATCTGGTAACTTTTAGTGGGAGAGTTACTTCTTCCGCACTGACTCTCTCTACAATATTATTGAGGAAGAAGAAGACGAAGAAGTGGAGGAGGGAGACTATTTTCCTTGGAGTGTTTGTATGTGTAGTAGTCGTTTTCGTCCTGGTCCTGGTACGGGTGAAGCCTCCAGCAGTGCTTTACACACAGTTTAGATATGTAATTGTTATAAGTATATAATTATATACTTTTGTATATGTATACGCTGCACGAGCGACCTAGAAAGTACCCCAAAAGTCCTGTGTGTGTGTGTGAAACTCCGATGTACTCTCAAACTGGATGAGAGAGAATTCAGAGAGAGAGAGACGCAAAAACGTATTCCAAATTGCGCATCATGACAACGCAGAAGAGCATTTGCTTAAGGGTCTGGAGGAAGAACATCGATCACGTTCTTTTTATATCGCACAATTGGGATATCTCAAGTCAGTGTCCCTCCAGTATTTCTCCACCTACGTAAGTGAACTGACTCAAAAGTCAAGTCAACACAGAAACGAACAGAACACACATTGAATGAACGGAAAGTAGATCTCGACGACTGTACTCGAGTACTTTACTCGAAATAGAGTGAGAGAGAGAGAGGAAGCTGTGGAAAATTACTCGGTGAAAAGAAGCTCTATATATTTCCGTGTACACTACTACTACTACTACTACTACTGCTATATCTATATATACAGCACATGTAGGAATCCTCTACCTATATAAACATTACGATCAAGTCAGATTCTTCAACACCCTTTGACACAGGTAAAATCCCTTCTGTTGTAAATGTAACAGAGTCACAATCATTAAATCATTCCCTGTACAATCAACAATTAAAAGAGAATTCGATTTACTTTAACAGTAATACAAGAGTCTCGAGTGAAACATTTTTGGCGGGTTTGTCTCACGGGATCATTGTGTATGCATGCATACACACAGATTGTGTTTTTGTTATTGTGCTTTTGACTTTGTAGTGTGCTACATTCGATACATTATACTTAAATATTGTTTTGAAGCAAGTTTGGAGGGAACTTTTCTTTGTATTGTTGAAATCATGAGTGAACTCGGGTATTTGTGTAATTATTGATTACTAGTAGTGTTGTCGAAGTTGTGTGAATTTAACATAATATAATTTTATGTTTTAGTAATCAAAGTGCTATCGCTGTAACAACTAATGACTGGAACGTGAACAACTAGTGATTCTTTCAACTAAAAATTCATTGTTTTTGAAAGGAGCATCGATCAATGCGATTCACATTAAAGTAAGAATGGTTTAAAAATATATTGCATGTGATCATATTGGTTCACTTATTTTATTTTGTTTTTAGTTTTTCCCACTGAAATAACTTGATTTTTAGATTCCACGATTAGATATAGGTGGTTTCTATTTAAAATATTCCATAATTTCCTTTAATGTTATAGTAGTAATGTTTTGACTAGTTCAGTGTTTTTAAAGTGTTAAAAGTTGTTGTTTACCTCCAAGTCTCCCAGGAGAGGCAAAAGTTTGTCTTTTAGCTTTACTTATGACTTCCTGGCAACATGTTGTTCAGACAAATTAAATTGTACTTTTAGTTTTAAACAAATTGCGATCGTAAGGTATACATGAATATCATTGTTTGAAAAATTTGATTGAGTGCAGACTTATCTATCCAACAAGTCAAATACGAGTATCGAATTGATTATGTCATTATGTGCTATACTGGATAGGCATATGGCAGGTAAGAATTTAGCAGTCGCTCTCACGATCAGAAGGTGATTAGAATTATTAGAACGCATATTATATGAAATGAAAGTAATTATTTTCATTCAGCATGTTGTGACTGGTAGGAATCTAAATTGGTAGGATTATCAAGTTGAACGAGTGCGCAAATAACTGCTGATGTAAGTGCTAGTGCTGCATTGCCACAGTAGTTCGCAAACAAAATTTTTAACGACGCAAATAGTTCCTCGGACTACTTACATATGTAGGTACGTACATTTCGTTTTTCATGCAAAACGAGTACGGTCGTACAGTCCGAGCTGTCTAATGGGAATTTAATGTGCATAAAGTGTAAAATACTGCCACTACTTTTGGTCTACATTATGTTCAGTGAATTGTGAATTCCTTTGTTTGGAACCTTTACCAAAATCCCAACTTACTAGTTAGTACACTTGTATGTATGACAAGTAGTTACTGCCAAGTATCAATTCAACATGTATTTCGCTATCACAAGTACAAACTACAAAATGTTTCTAGAAGTTCAAAAATTCAGTTTTTAATTTTTGACTTGTCACTTGTTGTTTCCTTATTGTTTGATTTCGCATTTTTGCATTGTTTTTCTCAAAGAAATGATTATGCATAAAAGATATCTTTTCTCACTATTTTACAGAAAGGGAAAGTCGAGTTGAAATGATAATGATGTTTGAACATATTTATGATTTAATTCTCAATCTCCTTGTTTTAGCGACGTGATAAAAATATACCTAATATGAGATCAAACTATATACTCAATCATTTTGACAAGCTAATTAAATTTGATCTCATAGTGACAGATATGATCAGTATTTTATGAGGAATCAGTATGTACAATTATATATCCAAATACTATCCGATTTTCCGTTTACGAGATTTCGTTTTGCAATTTAAATGGGCTGTAGAAACGTGGATCACTGAGTCACAAGTTTCAAAACTCCATGTGCTTCTAAACCGCAAAATATGATTTCCAACTTGTATCATCCTGCTAAAAGTTTTCAAACATGAGTCATGTATATCGATGCAACTACATAACTTTAATAATTTTCGAGTTTTGTATTTTGCGTATTTTCACATGTGTTTTTGTAATTATTTGTAATTTCGCTTTATTGCCATACACATTCAAAAAATACATGCTGGGTTTCAAGAGCAGACATTAGTTAAGCTACTTTATAGCTAATAAGCACCTTTAATTGTTATAAATAAATTACAATAAAATTGCTACATTGCATTGTACACTATGCATTCTTATGGACCCGATTTATGTAGAAACACAGGTGTGCAAAATGTGCTACCTACAGCTTTACAGCTTAAAAGATAACGACTGTATTACAGATTCATCGATAAATCGATATGCTTGACATGGGATAAAACTGTTTACTGTAGTCGTATATAGATAGTGTGATGAAAGTTCGAAATCATGTATTAATATTTTGTGGTTGGACGAAACCAAAACATGCATACGACGTTTAGCACTTCTAACACGAATTTAATCAAAACATGACTACAGGTAATATATTTATTTGGAAATTGTAGACAGGTGCTTCCAAGTAACTACACTAATTGAAATGCATTTAAAAAACCTCCGAGGTTAAAACAAAATGCAGTCTATATGGAGACATGACGACATTTTTGATAATCGCGATAAACTTGCAAAAAGTTAAATAGACTGTAGATAGTACATTTTGCATTTCAAGCACTTTTTATTACGTTTAATAATATGAACAGCTCTTTTTTTAAATCCTAACTTCTGGTTTATGAAACATGAAAAAAAATGTGTACTGGTCGTGTTCTTATTCCTCGTACTTGCTTTTAGTTTATTTTAATTACTTCGCAGTTAGTAAATAAAACTACAATCATTTTGTACGACAGTTTTCGATGTTCACTTTTGTACATCATTTGCAATAATTATATTCGACTTCGAGGCAGTTGTTTACGGCAGATTATCAGCCGGCGGTGTGTCACTCGTCGAAACGTTGGGATTGTAACGTAATGGTTTGGTCGTCATTAGTCGTATTGTCATTGGACCAACTGGACCAACTGTCGTTAGTTAAGTCTGGGTGGTACGAACCGTGGCATGCTTAACTATACACTATGTACCTTACTTACACCATTTAAAGTGATTTAATTAATTAACAAAGTACGAACAGTTAATCTACAACACTTCGTTGGTTAAATCCTTTATTACAATGTTCGTGCATTGAAATTTGATTGTAAATAAACACATGTCGCAATTTAAGACGTAGTAGCTAAAAATTATTGAGATCGGATTTAAAAAAAAAATTATTGAGTAGATATGGTCAGAAAAGCAATCAGTTATTTTCCAGAATTTTTTGAAAAACTTTAAATCATTAAAATATTTACAAAAATCGTAACAACGTGGCAAAAATACGTCTGTTGTAAAATGGAAAAAGAATTCAAAAATGCATTTATAAAATCACGACAAAAAGTTTAACATCCAACCAATTACATAAATTTCTTTTGGGAAATGTGCTTACTTACGACCACCTAAAGTAAGTAAATTTTGTAAATTGTGACAGCAACGAGTGGGCCAATAACATACTCAACCCTTACACCACACAATTTTTCCAAATGAAAAAGTTAAACATTTCTCTGCCTCAGCTGTAGCTCACAGAATGGGTACAAAAGTACCTAATACTTACCTACCTGTATCCGTACCAGAACTCGGCGAACAGCAAAATTTGAACTCGTTTCCGTACCCGTGGACGCAGTTCCATTTTTTGACGTACTCGTACCCACCATGTACGCAATTGGTTTTACCCGGGTTTGTTTCTGTTGTCATTGCTGTGTACATGTGACGTTTAGTGCCTGTGCCTTGGAGGGTGTTGTGCATAATGTATAGATCAACAGTTTGTACTGCGCTATAAATATTTTAAAATGGCTTGATGCAGCTTAAAATACGAAGTATACGTAGTAAATTAAATACAAAATAAAAAAAAGTTTAAATGGACCGTAGATAGTACGGTTTGCATTTAATGGACTTGTTAGTATGGTGGAGAATGATAAACGGAATAATTTTTAAACAAACATGACTTTTGGCATTTCGAATATATGTTTTTGAATTTCACATGTTAAAGTCATGATAAAATTCTATTTATGAATTTTGAGGCGTTTCACCATTTTGTTTTAATTTAAAAAGAATGAAAACTTGCACAATATTCATTAGGCTCATAAAGTGTTACCAAAACTAAGCCAAACATGCGGAATTCAAATATCTATATACATCTCGTTCGACAACTGAAAAATATCTACGTTTATGTCGGTTTCTGGTCAGACGACATGAAAAGGAATTTTACTAAAATTAATTATGTGTATAAATTATGCATGTGTGAGCCAGTAGGATGAATGTTTTTTGATTCAATGACAATGATTCCTTACTAAACTAAAACCAACGATTTTGTAATAATTATATTCAACGCAATTTTACTACTGATTGTCAGCCGTATATGTCACTCGTCCAAGTCTCCAAAGACGTGTTGGTTTGGTCGTAAAGTTCAATAGACGCATTGTCGTTACCCAATATCGGAGGACCAACTGTCATTAGTTAAAATGCATGGGAGCAAATCGTGTTCGCCAGTTCACCGCGATCACGACCCTCAAATTATGTCGTGCTCATCCATAGGAATCTTCTAAAGTAAAGTACATCATGACATGATTATTTAAATTTGTAGTCAGAAAGATTTCAGTTTGGATACCACATAACTCGCTGGCGATATTCAAGGGTTTCAGTGTACGTCACAGATAGCGAGGTGCACCACAAGTGTCTTGGAGATGATGTAAGACATAAAGGGAGATAAAACTCTCAGTTGCTCGTTAAGAGTGAGATGTGTAGCAATGTCTCAGCATTCAGTTGCTCTTGTTATTGAACATTGTCAAGTTCAGATATTTTTATTCGGTACTTCAAGCTTTAGTTTCTGTAAACAAAGTGGACATGGTTCCCTTATTTAAATTTTTTAATCACCAAAATTACTCATCGTCAGACGTCGTCAGTGTAGAAGCAAATCAGTATCTTTCCAAAAATCAATTTCCGTATCTTTTCACTGAAATGTCTAAGGAAATATGTACACGGGTTTGCTTTTAGAGATGTTTGGAAAGATAAGGATTGGCTACTGGACTAATTTTTCAAGGGGACCAAAGGATGAACATTTGTAGTTTTTTCAGTCTGCTAAATTTTTTAATAACCACTACTACCTACTTTAACAACTGCTTTAGACAATGAAGCATACATTATGTAAATTAATTTTTTACATTTTGCATAACTAGACATAATACCAAAATACTAAACTGCACATGATATATGTGCAAAAATGTAAGCAGCTGTCATTTAAATAGGTTTAATTATAAGACGCTTTTCATTTAGAGCAATATTTTTTGCCAGATATATCTACCTAGAAATATTGTTTCCATCTTTGAATGCATGTGATATATTATTTATATGAATAAAATCCAAGTTAAACAATGCAATCCTTCCGTGCAATTATTGAATTACACAAAGCGTTAGAATTATGGTACCCCACTCATTTGCTAGCCACTTACTTGGACATTTGATATTGGATACCCATCGCCAGTATATGCAATTGTTCATGGTTGTACTGTGAAACTTGCTATGGTTAACGTAGTGTATACCCCTTACAATAAGAAAATGTGTGTGGATATTCTTTTGAGCGATGTGTAGCTTTTTTTAATTGGGTAACAACTGTCCTAGGCATGTGAGTGGGTTGCACATTTCCGGGCGGTAACTGCCCGGATGGCAATTGTCATTTTTCCGTAAGGTAGCTTCCACCAGTTAAAGCTGACTTCTATCCGTCGATTTAAGTGAGCTGCTGTTATGGAAAAAGTATAGCTTGGATGGAACCGTGGTTATTCTGCCAGCCAGCGCTGCCATTTCGCTCCGGATTCTTATTCCATTTGAGTAATTGAGGTCTTGAGCTAGTGGTCGGCCTGGTCTGGTTCGGACCATAATAAAGTTAGTTTAATCTGGTTTGACGAAGTTGGACCAGACCAGTGCTATACAGCCCGACCATAATTGAACTGGCCATAACCATAACTGAG
>JAQFZE010000290.1:0-30396 GCA_034695245.1 Dicyrtomina saundersi | reverse complement strand
CTAATGATATATTGATGCAATTTAAATCAACCTAAAACCCAGATTTGTATGAAGTAAATAGTAGAACTGTTTATAATCAACTAAATTAATAGTGTTGTATATTAGGTGAAGGTGTGTGGCAAAATGTTGTTTATTGTAAAAAGGGATCATGAATGTATGCTTAGTTAAATGTAATAGGTATGCCCAGTAATTTAATGTATAATCATGGCTTTATTATTGCTGTAGTAAAATATTTAAATGTAAATTGTAAAGATACATGAAGCTAATAATATTTATATGATGTCACATGGAAAATTCTGTATGATTAATACTGTAATGTGAATATTTCGATTTGAGTTCGAAAGAAAAAGGAAAATAAATATAATATTATTACAAGACTTTTAATTTTACGCTCTGCTTCATACTACACCGGATTTATTATTAACATTACGTTATTATAATTATATAACAAACATCATCTGCATAAATATTTCACGAAAAACATACATAATTTCTTAAAATTAATAAACTACTGTATATACGCTGTAGCGATAATATTACCTCCGAAATAAAATACATAAAAATTGTAAGTACACTTTATATTTAGCTTAATTTAATCCGTTCTAGCAACTGAGAGGCACTTGGTCTGTCTGAGGGCTCCCTAGCTATCATTAGCTTGATTGTCGTATCTAAAATTTCCAGCCCAGTGTGAATACGACGCTTCTCAAATTCTGAATCCCGCTCTGACCGTGTCCGGAAAGTAGTTGCCAGGTCAAAAATAGAAAATCCAACGGAGTACACATCACTCTTTTCTGTGAGGAAGTTTTCAGGGGCACAATAAGTACCTCTCCGTCCTTGAAAAGAATTGCTTTGCACTGCTAATCCGAAATCTCCTATGACAACATCTTTACAATGGGCATCAAGCCAAAAAATATTTGCTGGCTTAATGTCCAAATGAAGAATATTGTGACAATGAATCCATTCGACTCCCTCCATTATTTGACGTAACACGATTAGAATCAGCTTCGTTGAAATAAACTTGTGCTTACTAATGAAGTCTTCCTTCCATCTGTCAAGGGATTGTCCATATAAATCCATTTGTAAATAAAATACTAGAGGACTGTCTTTGAGGGGGCAGCCTTCCTCATACTCCAGAGCTAACCATGAATTATGAAAACGAGCAATTCTGGGATGTCCACAAAGTTTCTTAAGGACTGCGGCTTCATTCAGTACTTCTTTGATTTTCCCTAGACGATCCAAACGATCCAATTTGAGAATTATTTTTTTAATGGCAAATGTTGTTGTTTTCACTCGGTCCTCAGTTAGGAATTCACCTGATTTCAATTTAACAGCTAAAGCTACTCCATACACCCCTCTCCCAAGAGTACGAGTCACTTCAAAATTATCTCGAAATTTAGACCGACAACGAAGATCCTCGAATAGTTCTAAAGCGGAATTGTACTGGGCAGTGGCAAGTAGATCATTTGAAGCACTGAACTGTTCATATAGATGAATTTTCTCCGGTTCGGATAGAGTCTCAAAAGGAACGCTGATACCCATACATCTCAACAAGTTTCGAGTGTGATCTTCGACCTCGGAACCTAGCGCGGGTGCATTGTCGACAAATTCAACGTCCGCATCGGATGGAGGCCCACTTTTATCTTCATCACTACTAACACTGTCATAGCTCACCTCGTTGAAGTTTCTCTGAATCAGATTTCCCGGAACGGTCAAGGTATCAGGCTCAGTCATCCGATCATGAGAATTTCGGAGACTCCCAAAGGACTGCTCTAACAGTAGCCACATTATCAGATTAACTTCTGGAGATGAGACGTTAGTTTGAGTGTCGTGAGACACTCGTACGCACGCACCAGGGTCATTCCCAAATCCAATATCAAAATCCGTTATAGTTCTTATTTCGTCCTCTCCGTCGTCAGTGTCAGTGTTGTTATTTAAGTTGTTCATGTTTCCTTTTCTTTCTGGGTTCCAAAAACAGTCACAGTTGACAATATAGGCAACTCTTCAATTATTATTGACTCAAAATCCCAAATCAATTAAGAGTATAGTAAATGTTGAGTTTGATGAAAATTTGAAAACTAGCAACTAGCCCGTCAGCTTTAACTTCAACTATAACAAGAGCCAGTGACTTGAACTTTCACACAAGTCAAAAGTTAGTTTGGAGTATGAAGTTTGCATGATGCAAGAAAAAGCACGATTTCCTCATATCCTCATCCTGCAATGGAAACGGTAAAAATAAAATCCAACATCTGACATTTTTTGATGAAAGAAACAATGTAGTGAATGTCACATAAATCATTAAAATTAAATATTAAACTATACGCTACTATTCATATTTCAAATTCAAAAACATACTATTCATAAATTAATTACCGTTTGAATTAAGCAAACTCTCCAAATGCCAAACTTACCGAAATAATTCTGTCTGCGAGAAAGTTGACGTGATCATCGTTCACGAAGTATCAGGTATTGTAGGCGCTGCGCTGGACAAACTTTGCACCCCCGGACATGGGGAAAGCAAGAATTTTATTGGAATCATAGCTTCTCCCAAACTCCCATCTCCCAAGATCTTTTTTGTAGTTTTTTTTACCAGGTGGACAAGATGATCTGCTGTTTATTTACGCGATAAAAGTTCTATTGGGATTGGGACACGATACACGAAGATAAAATTACTTGTTTCCCGCTTCGCTTAAAGATAAAAATCACATGACTGCTCTGTCTCCCACAAAACCCACTAAGGAGTCGTCCGTAATTAATGTCACTGAAATATTCGTATTTCTAGGACCCCTTGACGTCATTAGCTTAACCATTGCGTAAATGACTATGTTTAACATTAACTGTAACGACATTTATGGACGATTCCTAAACCCACCTGAGTTTTGGGAGTACCTAATTCTATTCTATTCCAATCCCAATTGCATCAGCAGCATAGCATCATCACCGGAGAAGAATTGATTGCTTTTCCTCGTCCTCGTCCTTGTCCTTTTATATTATACACACATGTCTGCATGCCACAGTGTATTTTGGATGCTTATGTCAAAAAGTTATTCGTAGTCAATACACACACACATTGGAGAAGGTTTTATAGAAAGGCGAGTTCTCACTATAGTCACTTCTCGTTCTTGTAAATCTCATGATAAAAAAAGTAAAAGTACAAGAAAGGAAGAATATCCGTAGACGAGACTGCAATTTTAGAAGAGCCGTGCCGTGCCGTACAGACCAAGACATTTCGGATTTAATTACCAGACCAGAGTACAGTACAACACAAGTCCAGTCGAGTGTCTTTCCTTTCACAAATTCGCAACTATAATCAATCGTTTTGCCTTGAAAAATAGTTTAGCAATCCGCTGCTAATTTATAGAGGAAATAGTTGACGTAATTTTTGTGTGAAATTTATTAAGTATACTTATACTACATCTAAGATGCCCGGACAAAACTCTGAGCCTTCAACTTCCAGTGAAATTATTTCACTTCTTCGTCCTAAAGATGAAGATAGTAAGAAAATTTTGAAACAAATCGCGATTGGAGGGGCTTCTGGGTGGTATGTTGTAATTTATTTATGCAGTAGTGGATTTTCGCTTTAATATTAATTAAGGTTTTGATTATTGTTTTTGTTTTAGTGATTGACAAGTATTTGTTTGCACAGCTAATCAGCCATTGATTATTTTAATGTAGTATACATGTTATGTGTTATAAATTGTTATACATATTTATTGGGGCGTCGTTCTTATTGTTTAGAAGAATTAAGTGAAACTGATCGCAGTTTGTTTGTTAGTATTAGTTCGTAGTTATTCATCCTGCCTGCCTGAATCTGAAGGCATGAGACAAATAATATGATGTTTAAAATATGATAATAACAAACAACTGCGGTATAGAGTAGTATAATATGATTTAATTTGTAACTATGCAAAAATTAAACGTAATAGTGAGTCATTCAGTCTGTCAGTTGTTGATAGCGCTTTAATTAGAACTACAATAATTATTGTATTAAGGAATTCCACACTACAGTACAAGAATAGATGAAATTTCGTTTATTTTTATTGTTTTAATTTTTTTATGCAGGTTGACCGGATTTGCGAGCATGAAAGTTGGGAAAATTGTTGCAATTGCAGTCGGAGGTTCCCTGATAATTTTGCAAGTTGCTAACCACAAAGGATACATTAAGGTATAACATGCAGTTAATATCAATAAAGGATTTGAACTAATTTAATTTTAATGTTATATAGGCCACATTTAACATTGTAAGTATGCATTATTTGGATTGTGTATTTACTAAAATATGAAAAATATGGATTCCATTTTCTCTGTAGGTAAATTGGAGCCGTGTTAATTCGGAAATGGAGAAAGTCAAGAGTCGAATTCAAGAAGAAGCGACCGGGAAAAAGGCTGATTGGACAGAAAAGGTAAAACCCTCAAAAATTACGTTTCGCAGTGTTACTCAACTTCATTTTACTTGAAGATCAAATCAAAGCTAAAATGTCAACTATATATTATGTAGACTGTATTATTTTTAAACTAATTAAAATATGGCATATGTTATACAGGTACGTGAAATATTTCAAGACGGCGCATATGGAACAATGAGTTTTGTTGCGGGTTTATTACTTGGGGCGGCCACGGCTTAAAAATTCTCGTGTCGTTATTGATTTTTATGCTATAGTCAACGCGATTAGTTACTGAATGCCTGTGGGATATTTTAAATATTTTAAATCTCATATATTTTAATCCAATTTTACCCTGTTCCTGTTATATAGGAATAATTATATACATTAAATTGAAATTATCTTTTTCGTTGTGAGAAATGTGAGACTGTGAAAACTACGCCCCCCTCCCCTCCTCCTTTGGGAATGTATGAAAGAAATCCTGTCGTAGTATTTTAATTGTGAACAAATATATGTATTTTGATGTATTATGTAATACATTACGTAATAAAAGTTTTTCAATGTAAACTACATAGTTTGTGCAGTAAGGTTGATGAATACATCTGTGATTCATTACTTCATTATATCTTCCAAGTGTGTAGTAGGCTGTTATACAGGGAATGTGAACCAAAAAAAACTAGTAGTAGTACTTCAAGTATTATTATTGTGAAATATATGATATTAAAAACTAAAAATATTAGAAACATGTTTATTGATACTGATTACAAAAATTATTTTGCAATATTATTTAGTTGGAGAAGAAGACAGCTCAGATAGTTGGCAAACAGCGCCGATGGTTTGAATCTCTTGTTGGGAGCGAAGATGAGGATAGCATTGTTAAAGATGTGGCTGTTTATGCTGGTAGTTTTGTAGTTGGCTTTGGAATCGGAGTTGTAACGGGTCACTAAAAAAAACCTGTGCGCACAAAAATCAAAAAAGCTTAAAAATGTGTAACACAAGAATTTTAATTATTATAATATTATATATGGACCCACACACATCCTGTCCATTTTTCCACGGGGGGCCTCAATAAGCATCGTCGTCAGTCGTCAGTCGTACTTATTTGTTGTTTCTTGGGAAATTAATTGTTATAACTTTGTGATTGAGAGGATTGATGAGAGTATAATCTCTATATACTGATAAAATTTGCGAGATCGGGATTATGATCTGTGTGACCCAACAACGGTACAGATACGCAAGACATTTTTGATTGCGTAATAATCGCAATAATTATTATATGTATTGTAATAATTTTTTCTTCAGTAGTAGTTTTACTGTAGTAACGCGTAAAACGTTAAATCATTATAAGTCAATTTCAGTCTGATTATTTAACTTACATATATTAATATAGTCGCTATATAGAATTCGCCCACTACTTAAAGTACTTGTAACAATTTGTAACTGTACGATTTTTTTTTTGCATGTTCAGTCATTAACTTTTAAATAAAATATGTTCACTCAGCCACCAGCCCTACTTAAACATCTCATTATTTAACAGTATTCTAATTTATAACAATATTTTAAACAAAGCAGAATGTGAATGCATAGTATTTTTGTTTTAACATCAAGCTGACATGCCTGAGAATGTGCATAGTAAAGTAGTAACCGTCTTTACTGATATTTCTGTTAGAATTACGTTTATGGTTATTTACATGGTTGCATAACAACTTTCTTCCCACTCTTATAACTACAGATGTTTAAAGCGATGTTAATTTTACAAAATAATGTATTAGCGTTGTGTCTGGAATAAATTGTGAGCTACTACACGCATTTCCAAATAAAGTTACCCATTATATAACTTTAAATAAGAGAGCACTGTGCAACACATCTAAAACTCCTGATTAACATCAACTTACCTATTTGATTTGGAATAATTTTTTGCATTTCACATGAAGCACGAAATAACCTCCCCGCATTGCATAAGCTGCTGAAAAAGCAAAACTAAAATTAGATGATTTTGGCTTAGCTTCGCTTCTTCGGTATGACACATTAATCAGCATACATTATTATTAGAAGCTACAGCTCATAGCACAGCATGTCCCATGGATGAAATTTCTTAAGACAAACATTATTTGCGTGGATAATTACTTACGCGAGAATGTTAAGTATGCATTCTACTGAAGATGCAATACTACCCATCTCCAGTTCTCGCTACTTAATGGCAAAATTGCCGTTGTCCAATTGAGATACTTCAATAAATTTTGCCGCTCTCCATATTTAATGGATTTAATTGTGTATAATTTTGTTTTCGCAACATAAGCAAGTAGGTACTTCCTATTTCTTGTTGTGTTGAAAGACCAAATTAGGTATACTCTATTTAAGTCAAAAAATGGAGATCCCCAATTTTGCTTTTAGCGTGAATTGGAGAACGGCATTTTTGCCATTAGTTTAGTATGAGAATTGGTGACCGGGATTTTTGCTTTTTCGGTAGCTATATTAATAATTATTCTGTGTATCTATGCAAAATCACGGTTGACGTTTGGAGCTTGTTGGTTATGTTTAAAAATGATTAAAGATCTTGTTTCGGCCAGGGCATGTGTTTAAAGTTTTTTTGAAAGTGTAATGTATTACTTTGCAGCGATTCTTTAATTTTAAATCTATGCATTCATTTATTGTCTTTTAGAAAATCCAGTTTTTTTTTGCCGCTCGACTATTTAAATGAGCTTGCCAATTTATTACAATCAGCATTAATTTTGTAATCTGCCAGCTGCCTTTATACATTAATTGCATACATATTATGGTTTATCTATATGAACGTCGCGTCAATTAGTAGCAGAGCACTGCTACTAAACATTCCTCTGTTAAATAACTGAAGCTCCATGTGGTTTTCCAATCTGATGCAACATGGTAAAAATGACTTCCTATATTCCCCGGAAGTAAATTGTAAAGTAATTTTTTGTTTGTAATCATCACGCTAGTCAATAATGATTTATATTTTGGTATCAAGTTCAAGTACAATATGGGTAAATAAATATTGATTAAAAGTTATACCTAATGTGCTAATATGTATTTTAAATATTTACAAATTGCGTATCAATACTTTGCCTTTGACACTTGTTCACCCTTCCTACAGTTACCTATGTGAAAATTTGAAACCGTTGAAAGAAAGTGATGCGCAATATGCAAAAAGACAAGTAGACAGACCGGAAATATGAAGATTGTAAAAAGTGATCACAAAATTATTTGCACTGCAAAATTGACATCGTAGACATGATCTATCAAATTTTAATCATTCTGACTGAACCAATTAAAAGTACTATGTTAGTTTTTACTTCCTATATATTTTTAAATTTTTGTATAAAAGCCAAAAGCTTGGACACAAGTTCCTCAACAAAATCATTAGAATCCAACAAGCGTCAAGCGAGAAATTTTATTCCAAGCACGTGTACAAAATATAGCGAAATAAATATTTTTAATTTCAATTAATTAATTTTGCAATTTAATTACAAACACATATAGAATAATGGGAAAAATACCATCAGTGATTCTAATTCTTATCGTTGGCTTCATCCAGCAAGTCCTCTTGGCCCCACCGCCACCACTATCACCAACACCAACAATCAGTCCAAAAATTTTTAACCAACTACAAGCGAATTCGAATGGGACAACGAATGTGATTCTATCCATGAAAGAAACTACCGCGTCCACCCTTAACCAGCTCAAGCACCACAACTTCCCCAGCCGATCTCAGCGTTTAAATGCTGTCGCTCAAAATTTAAAAGAATTCGCAGCTGCCTCCCAGAAAAATGTGATAAAATTCCTGAACGGTCAACAAATACGGATAAAAAGTGACGACCGTCGTCGTCGTCGTCCGCCCTTCACTTACCACATCCTATGGATTACTAATCAGATCATTGTTAGGGATGCGGACCTGAATCTCTTGGAACAACTGGTCGCATTGCCGGACATTGACAGTATTGGAGAAGAAATATTTATTAAAGTGGAGGAGCCCAGCTACATGGAAGTTTTTGATGGAAAACCAACGGCGGGTAAACGTACTAACCAAAAAGGAGTCCAATGGGGCGTTGCGCAAATTGAGGCGCCGAGAGTGTGGGAGGAAGAGAATAATCGGGGTCAAGGGATTATTGTTGCGACCGTGGACACGGGCGTCCGACTCAGCCACGAAGCCTTGAAGAACAACTACGTGGGGGAGTACGGCTGGTATGACCCTGGTAAGAAATCAGAGCTCCCAAATGACAGCCAAGGGCACGGGACGCACGTGACCGGGAATATTGTCGGGGATTTGAAGAATATCGGAGTGGCTCCTGGGAGTAGATGGGCAGCTTGTAAAGGTTGTGCCACGATCCTCTGCTCCCAGTTTGACCTCTTCATGTGTGGTCAATGGATGGCTTGTCCCACGAGGCCGGATGGGGTGAGTGAGCCGGACTGCTCCCGGGCCCCACACGTCGTGAGTAACAGTTGGGGAGGGGGGAGTGGGAGTGCGGGGCAGTGGTATGGGAGCATTATTAGAGCGTACCATGTAGCGGGGATCATCCCCGTCTTTTCCATTGGAAACTCAGGTCCTTCCTGTGGCTCTTCCTGGTCACCTGGAGACTATGAGGATGTCATTGGAGTGGGATCCACCACCATTGACAATACCCTGTCACATTTTAGTAGCTTGGGCCCTTCCATTTTAGGACTGAGACTCAAACCGGATGTAGCGGCGCCTGGGTCGGATATTTTCTCGGCTCATCACACTTCAGACACTGCGTATGCAGTCAAGTCTGGGACAAGTATGGCTTGTCCCCACGCGGCGGGGGTTGTGACACTTCTTCTATCGGCAAATCCACATTTAACATTTCATCAAGTGAGAGAGTCTCTTGCCCTGGGGAGCGTCCCTACAAATTCTACTGGAGGAAACTGCGGGAACGTCTCCGACCAGATCTATCCAAATAATCACGTGGGGCATGGGAGGATTAATGCTTTCCAATCTTTACGGGCCATGAAGAAATTGTATGGGCGGCCCAAAGTACAAGAAATTTAAGTTCAAAAAACAATTCTTAATTCTACAATTCTACATATAGATATAGAGAGACCACAATAATTCAAAAAGAATTTCAACTTTTAATTTTAAAAATCATTTTTATATTTTGTACCTACCTTTGTACGTTTATATGTATTAGTAATAAAAATAAAATTGTTTTATTCACACTCCTGACTGTTTATTATGGCACCCTGCTGAAAACATACATACCAGATTAAAAATGTCTCTGGATTTACCTACGTGGTGTCCGAAGGAGATGCTGAGCCTCGTGCTATTCTTTTGTAGATACCCTATCTTGCAAATTGAGATTTAGACGTTGACGCCAAGTTTTTGGTGTAGAATATTATCGTGTATATTTGTTTTAAAAACAAACTTACTTGTTTTAGTTTATATTCTACGGTTGGGAAGTTTGTTGTTAATGATATTTATTACCAATGATGAATTTAATTAAAAATATACTGAAAAGATACCCTGAAAAGTTTTTGCAAAAAGTGGAGATGCCGGGGATCGAACCCGGGGCCTTTCACATGCAAAGCGAACGCTCTACCACTGAGCTACATCCCCTTCGATGAACAGCAGTGATGTCCAACTACGCCATAGTGATAAAAATAATTTTTTAATTTTGATATTTGAATTCGTATAATTTAAATAATTTTAAATATTTTAGTTGTATTTGTAATTTAAATCCAACAGCATATGAGTAAATTGAGTGCTATGGAGTTGTAAAGAATTACTTAAAGGGCAGATGGTGTAGTTTGTGTTTGTATTTAAAATCAATTGTGCTTCCTAACTACTTACTAGTTAGTTTAACATTAACATGCTTCATGATTCATTGTTTCGTTCAGCAGCTGTTATTATCATTTTTGTTATGTGCTGATGCAGTTGTAATACCAGCTATCTTTAATTTGTGAACATTTTCTATTACAGTCAATGATACTCACTATATGCTTACTAGTCCGCAATATATTTTAAACGATTTATTATTATTTATTTCAAAATGAGAGCATTTTTTGTGCCTTCCAAAATAACAAATAAATCGCAAACAAATCGTGAGTGAAGAATCAAAATGACCCATATCCCATTTACGCTAGAATTAAAATGAGCTATCTCAAGAAAACGATAAATGACATGGATAAGTGAAAAGTTAGTAACGAATTTTTAAAAGTGCAACATGTTTTATGTGCGTCTATTTTAGCAGCTTGAAATTTTTTATGTTCACTTTTTTTTAAAGTTTAAAATGCTTTATGTGCAATTATTTTTAGAAGTACAAAATGCTCTATTTACATGTTTTTAAAAAGTGCAAAATGTTCTATTCACATGTTTTTAAAAAGTGTAAACTGGTCTATTTACATGTTTTAAAAAGTGCAAAATGCTCTATTCACATGTTTTTAAAAAGTGCAAAATGCTCTATTTACATGTTTTAAAAAGTGCAAAATGCTCTATTCACATGTTTTTAAAAAGTGCAAAATGCTCTATTTACATGTTTTAAAAAGTGCAAAATGCTCTATTTACATGTTTTGGAAACTGTAATATGTACTATTTACATGCTTTCTAAATCCCTTATTTTGCAGATTTTGTTTTTAGCATTAAAAATGGGTATGATTCATATTGATTATTCACAGCCGAAATTTTACCCCTTTCAAAACCTAAGTACATCCTTGATGAATTTGAATAGTTTTGAAAATATGATGTCCATATAAATACAGGCAGTTTCCACTTCAGCTTTGGTCCCCAGTTCCCCAATAATGTGTAGCATTTAGTGTACGTAATATGCGCATAAATGGAAATAACTCTTTCAACTTGGAGACAAAGAAAAACAAGAAAACGTTTTAGTGTTTTAATTAATGAATACTTAATACTACAAGATATAATACGTACAATTTCTGTATGCATATCTATATCTGCTCTCTCTCTCTCTCTGCCTGTGTCAATAGTTCAATAGACTTTTAATATAACATACATAATAATTGTTTGTATAATTTTATATAGAATCTTTCTATCTATATATATATATAATAATTATATATATATGTATATAGTCTTCTACAGTAACGTCATCGTTTCATATCTTTTCTTTTTTTAAATATTATATCTGTAAATATCTGTAATATAATTTTATTCATTATAATATATCTGTATCTGTATATTCTGTATATTTTCTGGATCTGTACAATATACTCTATGTATAATCAATAACATAATAATCATAATTAATATAATAGAACTTTTTATATTTTATGTAGCACCAACACAAACAATAATAATTCTAGAAGATAATATAGGGAGGAAATCACAAATATTGTATTTAGAACAATAACAATCATTAATTACCATCATCATATAATCATATTAGTACCTACTTCCTTCCTTATAGGATGTAATTATTATCAATTACGTAACATTTTTATACACCACTCATATATATTTTTGATTCATATATTTTTTTTCGTATTTCGTAAAATCGTATTATTTATATTCGTACGTAGGTTTTTTTCTTCTTCTTACATGCTACATACTTATATGTTTAAATTACGTCTGTTCTGGATTTTTGGAGTTTTTGGAGATATTATTTTTTTGGAGACGCTAGTAGACAGTAGACGGTAGGCTTTGCTTTTGTAGTTTTTTTAAAATTTTCAATGTAATTGTAATTGTAATGAATATGCATATAGCCAGGCTATGCGCTATACAAAATACAACAGAAGTTTTACAATTAATTACTTATAGGTAAATACACTAATACACTAGAAACTAGAACCTTTGTTGTGAAATCCAGTTTAAAGATTTTGGTTTTACTATATTAGCGAACCATATGTTATAACGACGAGGGCGACGTGGAATTTAAATTACGAAAACAACTTTTTGAATAATTAATGTGCAATATACTTAAATAAGGACAAGGAAAACGAACAAACTGCTCGCGACAAAAAAGAAAAGTCAATCAAGTTTCTGGTAATCTTTGGAGAATGTGTGAACAATACTCAATTTGCATAATATTTACGGATTTAGGGAAAATACGTGACGTCAGCATTGTGAACCGATAGACGAAGACGATGCAAAGATGCTTGGTTTTTTGTAAAGAGCGCAGACTTATTGAAACAACTGACAGAACCATATACAATAATATAGAAGTGAAACAACATGCAAACATATGCGAGAGTTTCATTAATTTTAACTATTGATTAATTAATTATCACTTCTGCTTTTTCTTGAAACTTTCTCGCTTTCATTTCTTTTTTAATTTTCGAAAAAAAGTTTCGAATATTCTCAAAGTTGGAAAATATCCAAAATCCAAAAGTTGATCGAATCTTGAAACTTTCAATATTCAAAATTCGAACATGTGAAAATGGTATGTCATTTAAAAACAGTCACCGTATATTCATAGTTAGTATCACCCCTCATTATACATAATAAATTACTAATCCTTTAAGTATACGTACTTATATAGTCATAACTATTATACTTGTGGGCAATCATGGTAAATGGTACTGGTTATTTTAATATAATATTATATGGACTTGTTATTGGTACTGGCGAACCTTCTAATCTTAAAAGTATAACATTTACGTAATTTTCAACAATCAATTACAATATATACTTAGCGTTTTTCACACGCTCATCAATGAATATACTAAAATTGAAAACATTTATATAATTTACATAAATTCTCACCTGTAGTAATAGGTGGATATTTAAATTTTTAATATTACTTAATAATATATATAGGCGACTTTGGCCCTGCCCTGGCCTGCAACTTTTGCAATTTTTTTTTCTTGCAATATAATTCTATAAGTATAGTATGCAATTATGCTATACAGATAAACTAGAAACTTGAATTAGTTTTTGTTTAAATAACACTTTTTTCTGCAAAATGATAACAATATAATATAAGGATACAACATCGAGACTCGAGACTACCGGCACCGAGACAGGCTCCTTGTTCACGTGTCAAACTACAATTACAATCAACAAACTTTATACTTTATGTTTTTGTCATAAATGCTAAGGCTAATCTGTGACCTTCTTCAAAAATGCCTTCATTTACTTACTTACTTTTAAGTAATATTTCAATATTTCAAACACGATTACTTATACGTATTGTATTCTATATTTTTTATTCAATTTCGAACAATTCTCGAGTGTTCGAATTCGAATATCATAAAAACTTTTGCATCACTGGATCAAATATATATATAGTAATCCACACATACAAAAAAATTAAACAGGAAATCAGTAGAAATATATTGTATTGACAGTTGACGGTAGACGGTATAGGTCGCCGGGACTGTGGAGTTTTATTTAGATTTTTCAAACGGAGAAGAAGGGATATAAATCTTAAAACTCTCTTGAAAAATTGCGTAAGTAGTAGTAGTAGGAAACTCTTCCACAAAAATCGTCACGTTTTTTATTTAGCTATGCAGGAAATATGGGCCTGACGACGACAGTATTTTGACCAGTAAAGAGATTTTGGCCAAATATTAAAAAAAAAACATTGTCACTGTTTATATAAAGTGTATTAAGCGTAAACGTAAAACCTGAATATATTCTCACTATCGGTTTCGTCTTCGGTAGAATCAAAATACCAAGAAAAAAAATTGTTTGCACAATAACTTAAAAGCCCACAAATATTATATCTATGATAAAATACCAAAACATGGGTTTACTCTGACACACAAAAACAATAGGAAGCATTGGCCTACCAAAGCAATAAAAAGTTTCCTAAATTCAGAAAAAAATTACAAATGTGATGTATATGAGTAAAACTGTTTAGTTTTTTGTAATTGAAAATTATTCTTAAGGAAAGTACCATATAGATCATTTTGACTACTTTTTTGTTTTTACGTTTTTTACTCTTATTTTTGACTCGTGGGCTCTACTTTTATTTAATAAAGATATTAGTCTACAATTTGTTTAGTATTCCAGACCACTAGTAAAATTCTGTTATATAAGTCTACCGATTTTGCCTAAGTATACCGAGAGTTCTTACAAATATTTTAGTTAAAATGTGAAATAGTTATAATTGTTTTTGATTCAGTTAATTCATCAAGTAGTTTCAATATTCAAATATTCGTCATCCCTTATACAATTATTACATTATAGTCTGTATATTAATATGTAAGTATATGCATTTACTTATATAGTCTAGTCTCTGCTGACCCGTACCGTAAAATCGTAAATTCGTAACTTTTTCTTTCAAATTGTTACCAAATATATCGTACTGTAAGTACGCCGACGTAAATATTATACGCTCACACAATA
This sequence comes from Dicyrtomina saundersi, assembly GCA_034695245.1. NCBI lineage: Eukaryota > Metazoa > Arthropoda > Collembola > Symphypleona > Dicyrtomidae > Dicyrtomina > Dicyrtomina saundersi. The sequence continues at coordinate 15,738 of JAQFZE010000290.1, read as the reverse complement.
ATATTATTTATAATAAATTAATAATAAAATCCTTTCGATATCAACTTCTTGGTGTTACACAAATGGGGTATTACATGTTCGTTTACACGTTTTGGTTGGTGATACAATTTTTGCAATTATTATTCATCAAATCAGAATTCGAATATGCAAATTAATCCATCACAAAATTAGAGGTAGAGAGATTAGTATAGCAGTAAAAGTACCTTACATGCATAGTTTACACTTGTTTTGTTAATTAACTATTTAACATAAAATTGTGAATTCAATGTAGAGTTTTGAAGTCAATAAAATTTGATAGTAAAGTACTTAACAGTATTTTGGTAATAATGAAAAAGCTTATTACATATCCATTGTTTAGCTGTGGGGGCTCAATAGACAGAGACAGAATAACATTTAAATTGAACTGTCTTTATAAATCATGGCTTCTTATATGTAGAATAATAGTAATACATATTCCATACAGTTCACCATTTTAATTACGATGTACGACTACGATATACGGCAATCACAGCGCAACGAAAGAAACACACACTCTGCGTACTCTGTCAAATTATAACAAGACTAATAAGTATATTGTAAAAGAAAGCGCATCTCCACATAAAATATTACGTAATGCAAAATAACTACATATGTATTATGGTACGCGATAACATTCTTCTCAAACAAACGGTGATATACCACAAACAGGTAATATGCATTACAAGTATTGCATATTATACAACAATATTCACTTTAATTATTGAGAAGCAAAAGTTTTATGAAATTTCAAACTTTTGAGACACTGCCATAACAATGTATGTGTAGCAATTCAAACAATAGTTACATCTCCAGCATCACTGAACAAAAATAATATAACGTGACGAGAGTAGAAGCTTTTTTAGGGGGGCATACATCGTTATTCGTAATCGTAATCGTAAAATAAATCGTATTACGCTCTCTACACTACTATACCTACACCCACCAACAAAATAGTCAAACCCGGACCGGGACCGGAACAGGAACCGGAACCGGGTCGAGTCACACATCTTTACCATTATTACAATACTCATTATAATAATATATTATGTAATAATTATGTAATAGTTGTAGTGTAAAATATTAAGACAAAAAAAAATTAAATAGTAATTAAAATTGTATATTATGATGATATTCTATTTAGTATTTAATGTTAGAGGAGAAAAGTATCTAATAAAACTTGTACTTTTAATCAGTGTATCCCGCTTCCCTTACATAATAATATGCTTTAATATTTTCCTACTTTTTCTTTAAAAGTTGTTTTCCTAAAAATTTAAACCATTTTAAAACACCAGCCACCGCAAGAGTAAAGATTATTCATTCATAAAGTGTATAGGACAATATAATGCACCGTCTTGTATATCCACAAAAATGCGAGTAAAAATGTATGTTTACAATGAACTAAAAATGTTATATAGGTAATTATTTATAATTTGATGATTAGTCAAAAAATCATAGCACATATTTTATAATCATATAATATAAAGTTTAAATACAGCAATGCAATTTAGTTTTACTACATATGAATAAAAAGCAAAAATATTTTAATAATATGGGGATGGCTTGAAATCGCAATCAAATTTTTTGTTTCAATATTACAGAACTGTATATAATAAATTATATATTGCAATTTAAATTGACTTTGTTTACTGTGACTTTTAAAACTTTTAGCAAACAAATAATGTAATATATATTCGCTTGAATTAGTTCACGTTAGAATAGATATTGATCCTCTATATGGTGTGTGTGGTATTGAGAGTGCACCGCTGGCTCAAAAACGTAGGTCATAATTATAATAATAATAATAATTAAATGCTTCAAACTAAAACCCTCGAAATTAAAAAGCTAATTTGTAGTAGTATATAATAGAAATTGCATAATAAATTATGTGATAAAAATAATTTAAAAACTATGTGCTAAGTATAGCAATTAAATTTTTCTTTCAGTCGATGATGAATATTAAATTATTTCATTTTCTTGTATGGGGTGGTGTGGTGGGGAGATAAAAAGGATATAAATTTAAAATGCTACACAGATATAATAATAATTATTTTAACTTTCATCTCAAAATCATGTACCTATATATATATAGATTTTAACAGCCACCTTCGATTTAAAATTAATCATCAGATTTTTCGTTTTTTGATTCATAAACTTATATACTTAATCCTTACACAGTATATCTTATATTTTTGTAAACAATGTACTTAAACAGTGTATAACAGTGTATATATTCGAGCACATAAAGCAGAAATAAACTTTCTGCAAAATTTAATGCTCACAAACATTTTGTTTTTTCAAATATCGCAAAAATTACATTTTTACTATGTAGCAAATTTTACTACTGTGCTTGTATGTATGTATTGTAATAACAATAAATGGAGTAACATACTATACTATACTATACATACTTATAACAGTTTGCATATGTGTCTCTAAATAATATTAAAATAATTAATTCATAAAATAATATAACGGTATACAACTCGTTAAAATCCATACATCTACTTATATAATATGTTAAATTTCAAACACAAATAATAATAATACAGCGAAAATCCGGACAATAATGCTGTCAAAAAATAATTTATCCTTCTTTTTCTTTTCTTTTTAGTATATCGACATAATATAATTTTGCAGAGGATCTTCTCCATAATAATATGAATTACGGATCTAAAATTAAATAAAATGGTTCTTTCAGACTCTGTTACAGTTTGTTCCTCCAAATTTACACCTCATAATTCTGGTCCTATGGTTTGTCCAACACATTATTTCATAACATTTGGTGTGTTTTTTTAGTATATAATTATATCATTATGTATTTGCTACATAATATTATTTAGTACACCACAACTAGCATATTAGAGCTGACGATGATTGGTCGCAGTGTTCTCGTTCTCATCATCAGTACAACGGACATATGGTTGTACATAATATAATTATAGTATATTATGGGGTGTGAGAGACACATTGTCTAACATTTAAAAAAGAAAATGTGACTTTTCACTGATGCTGAGAGTGTTGGAATTGGATTTGTGAAGATTTGCACAAGGAGAGAGTAGCTGAGCCCATCGTATTATGTATGTGTAGAAGGAGAAGATGAATAAGATGAAGAAGAAGAAAAAAAAAAGATCTGCAAAAACAAAACACTGAAAGAAGGTACTAGGTATATAGTCTAGTCTCCTTTCGGGTGAGGACGCCGTCAACGGAAATGAGCTTCTAGCATTTCCACAAATAATTTATTCATTACAACTTTTCCATCACGACGAACAGTGAGCCAAAATCGTTTGATGGTTAAATCTGACTGACGAAGGCTAGGTAGGCAGAGCAGGAGAGAATTCATATGAGCTGTCACATTAGCTGGCCTGTTCAAACCGTCAAAACAAAAATATATATTAAAATTATAATATCAGGGTATAAATGTTTGACAATTTTTCAAAATATTTAAAGACATAATAATATGCACCTTTTCCTTTGAGTACATAATACATTTATGGTGAGTGAAGAATCAAATAATGACCTATATCCAATTTACCATGGGATTAAAAGAAGCTATGCCAAAAAATACACTGATTGAAACAGAATGTAATGAGTAAAATGTTAATTGCGAGTTTTTGAAAAGGACAAAATGTTGTATTTTAGCATGTTTTTGAAAAGGACAAAATGTTGTATTTTAGCATGTTTTTGAAAAGTGTAAATTGTTGTATTTGCAAGTTTTTGAAAAGGGCAAAATATTCTATTTACATATTTTTGAAAAGGACAAAATGCTGTATTTACATATTTTTGAAAAGGGCAAAATGTTGTATTTTTGCAAATTTTTGAAAAGGGCAAAATGTTGTATTTACATATTTTTGAAAAGGGCAAAATGTTGTATTTTTGCAAATTTTTGAAAAGGGCAAAATGTTGTATTTTTGCAAATTTTTGAAAAGGGCAAAATGTTGTATTTACGTATTTTTGGAAAGGGCAAAATATTCATTTGACATGTTTTTAGGCTGAAGATATTTTTATTTGTAGTGAATTTTTGATTTTAGTTGAAAATGGAAATGAGTCATTTTGAGTCTTCACTGACGATGGCGGTATGTAAGTTCAAGGAAGTACTTTTTGTATTATAAAATCAATATATTCCTTACCGGAGAACCGCAATACAGTCACACAGTGAGGACATTATACTGTCTCGTAATTTTTTAATTGATGCAAAATCTTCAGTGCGGGTATCAGCATTTGCCAACACTAAAGCTTTCAATAGGCAATATTCCTCTTTGAACAAATTGACCCGCTCTAGTCGCTCCACAACTTGCATGCACTGAAATGATTAGGTACATAAATATTAAACATTTAAAATAATACAATACTTTCATATCAATAATTCAAAAATATTCAAACAGACTTTACAAGCTTTTTTCCATTGTACATTTTCACACAATTCCATATAAAAAAATCACATGTTTCTGGCATCAAAAATTCCTACACATTTACTAGCTACTAGCTCAGAGCTCCGAGAATAAATTACAATAATGCCTCCTGCCTGCTGCATTCAACTGCATTGTCATATGCTACTGCCCAGGCCAGGCCGCTACCCTGACGTAGCTATTTAATATTGTCAAATCAATCATCACCGTTCTTGCAGTGGCAGTCCTACTACTACTACTACTACTACATACTTCATATAGTCGACACTACACACAAATTAAAAACAGCAGCACGCTTCCCTGCTGATTTTATCCACAAAATTAATGAGACTTGGACATGAAGTAAAACTATATGGTAATAATTAAGTACATATATGGTTAAACTTTACAGAGAACTTGTTTAATTTGTTTGCTACCTCAACTTACTCCTCCAACATCTGTTGTCAAGGAGCATATACAGTGTGCTCATAATATTATGCAGCAGCTTGATGCTTCTGACTTGGATTTCAATTAAAAATATGGTTTTAGGCTAGACGACATGACGTGCATTCAGTGGTCTACTCGACCGACCCAGACCGAGCTAATAGGAGCTTCATTAAGGCTATTATGCTATATTATTTGTTGAGTGATTTGTTCGTTTTCGTTCGTCTACACGTACTGATAGAGGCTAAAATTCAAATCGATCTCAAAATCTATTAATAAAACACATCTCTTATACATAAGACTTCATGTTATAGAATAGCAGAGCACATATATTTACATTCTACTCATCTTCTTTTTGTACTATTAGTAAAACAGATATCCTATACGTATACCAATTTATGTGCCAGAAACATTTTGGGTACTTTTCCTTGTTTTGTCTTAAAGCATTTATTTCGTCTCGTCTCTAAATCTAAATTCAAAGTCAATACATTCAATTTCAATACTGACGAGTAGTGAGAACTCACCGATTGGTATAACTCAATGGTTCCGGACTCTTTCGCCAACTTCTCATCCAGTGAAAAATCTGAGGCGAAGATAAGTTTACCACCCATATGCATGGAACGGAAAGCCAATGACAAAGTTAAAATCTCCGTCCAAGTGCTTTGTAGTAGACGCATCTGATCATTTAGTGTCAAATCCGTGAAACCTACAAGAAGAATGATAAAAATATAATTATTATTACTTTTGTACATTCTCTTGGTATCATAGTAATTATTGCTTCATTAAAAGTTAAAAATACTTTATTGCTACACTTGCGTCAGTAATAAAACAAATAAAAATATTTAAGCAATCTGAAAATACTAAAAAAAAACCAACTAACCAACCACAGACATTTTTATAAAATTAAACTTAACTAAATAGAAAAAAACTACGTACCACTAACCTACCTACCAGTACCTATAAATACATAAGACAGGGGTTGTATAGGAAAATGCTACATAACAACATAACATACGTCCTGAAAGGACTGTCGTCATAATATATCTGTTAGTAACAGACCTTCATTTATCATCAGTTGTCTTTCATCAGCTAATACAAAAATATGTGAAAACTAATTGCGTTGAGTTGGCAAATGTATTTTATATATTATTAATAAATTGTTCTTCGCTACATACATAAAAGAAATCCTTTAATTTTCTATCTTCAATAATAATATATCTAGGTAGGTACTTTCAGGGCCGGACGAAGGAATTGCTTTCGGGCAGCAATTTGTTTCCATACAAAAACCATCATTTTAATTTTATTGATGGTTTTCTTTGGTAAATCAAAATGTTGTATTTGCATGTTTTAGAAAAGTTTAAAATTTTCTTTTTACTTGACTCAGAAAAGTGCTCAATGTTCTATTTACATGTTCTGAGAAAAGTTTTCAATATTTTATTTGCATGTTTTTGAAATGTACAAAATATTTTACTTTGCATGTTTTGGAAAAGTCAAAATATTCTTTTTACATATTTTTGAAAACTGCAAAATGTTCCATTTACATGTTTTGAGAAAATTTAAACAGCGGGGGCTGTCTGCGCTGGCCGCATTATCCGGCCCTGGGACTTTTAAGTTTTATTTTACAGAAACAGAGGGAGTGTGTCAAGTGAAAATAGGAGAATCCGAAGCCGAACTGCCGAACTGATAACTTGCATCTGCCGACATTCAAATCCTTCAAAATTTAGTAGCAGTATATAACACAGAGATGTTCAACTGGAGCTATAAGCTACCAGTAATACAGCTCAAAAATACTATAATGTTTCTTCTAGGTAGGTACTAAAAGTATAGGTACATTTATATAACTTAAAATTTTTTTTCGACCAAAGTCTTTGTAGCCAATAGATTATTTATAGTTATCTAATCGCAAGTGTTGTATAAATATGTTGTGCTTCTGAGTTGGAGAAAAACATGCAGACCAAGAATACGTAAGCATAGGTAGGGAAGGGAGGTACGTAAATACATATATTATACATAGCGATAGAACAGACCTGACAGATTAGAGCGAGAAAGTATTTAAAAATAACTGACTGACAAACTACAAGCTGCAACTTTAAAAGTAGTATAAAAGTGTGACGTACCAGGTACTAACTTAGCCCATCCAATAGTTAAAATGATTTCCCTGTCGTACAAATCGCTCAACATGTTAACAACTCGCGGCTCGGAGTCACCTATAACTGGATCCGTTATCCCGACCAAAGGGACCTCTGGTTCACTCTGACTCAGAGCCACCATCATTTTGTTCTCTAAAATCAAATACAATAAAGTAAACAATTTAAGTTCGTAATTAAGAGTTTTAAAATAAATTAACGGTAGGTATAGGTATAGGTACTTTTCAATATTTACACACATGGTTTTTGGTGTTGCTCAGTTTGTCCCAAAATTAAACTTCTTACAACACCAAAATAATGATTAAAACTGTTATAAAACTGTTATTTCGTAGATACTTTTGTAATCGTAAAAGTATTTCTTCATGTGTGATATTTATTTAGTATGTACCTTCCAGAGTTGGCCTCTTCACCGGCACAGTATGGATAGGATAGGGCATTTCCGAATTACGACGATACTTCTGTCTCCCTCCCCTGACTCTGTCCAGACGAACACCTTCCTTGAGCATTCCCATCCGGAGACATTTTTGGAACCGACAGGCTTGACAGGCTTTCCTCCGTCTCTTATTTATCTCACAGTCATTAGAGGCTGGACAAGTGTACTCTATGTTTCCTGTATCGAATGTTAAGAAATTATGACAAATTAAATTAAACATTTAGCATATCATTTGTGAAGAGACGAAATGACCCATCTTCATATTTTTAGCTTAGAGAATGAAATATTCACAAAATAAATTAAAACGTCTCAATCCTGAAATCATGTATGTAATAGAACATTTTTCAGTTTTCAAAAACATGTTAAAAGAATATTATGTACTTTTCAAAAACATACAAATAAAGAATTTTGCACTTTTTAAAAAACATTCAATTAAAATATTGCATGTGAACTTTTCAAAAACATGTAGAAAGAATAGTTTGCACATTTCAAAAACATGCAAATAAAACATTTTGAGCTTTTGAAAAACATGTAAATACAATATTTTACACTTTTCAAAAAAAATGCCAATAAAACATTTTTGCACTTTCAAAAAACTCGTAAATAACATTTTACGCATCTATCACATTTATAGCGTTTTTTTGACGCAGCTTATTTTGTTTCTAGTTTAAATTGGACATGGGTCATTTTGATTCTTTACTCACGCTATATCTTAAATATCCGTCTTACTTAGAATCTTCTTTTTTATAATTTACTTAGAGATTCTCATCGAAGTAATCTCATCTGACCTGCTCCCTTAAATTTGAACATTAATTGGTGTTCTCATAACTCTATCTGGACTGGAACTCAAAGGAAAACTAACGTACCGTATTGTCTCTAATACTACGCGGGTTTCTGATAGAGCATAGGGGTTAAGCGTCTAATATTTAATATTTAATGCAACACTGGGGGTTTTGCTATGTTTTAACATTACGTGCTACAAACAACGCGGGTGGTGAACCTCCGAGTTTTAATACAACGCGGGTCGTTGTCGTTGCATAAGAGAAAATACGGTAGTAGTTTTTATTAAAAAAATGTTGGCTTAGGTTTGGTCTTATGGTCTTGAATCTGGTTTTTACTGATATTATAAATACAAAAAGAAAATTGAAGGGAAACATTTTTTAATGATAGATATAATCCTACAGCAGATCCGTAGAGAGATTTCCGTTCCGTAGAGAGATGTGTGTATAATTTAATCCAAAAACAAAAACATAAGGCTTTATAAGTACAGCGGTCTACCAGCTCTATATCAGTAGTTGCGTTCTGCGTTGGTTGGACTTGGACTGCACTTCATTTCTCGTCATATCACCACAAGTATATACATAAATACCATCAGCCGTAGAATTCCCACAGATTTTTGAAGGACACTCTATATAATAATTTCAAAGTTTTATACAAAAAAATAAAATGACTATATAACCAAAAATCTGCCTACCTATTCTATGCTACACGATTAAATCCATGTACCTACCTACAGACATGCATTCAAAAAGGATTATGCAATTTTGTACATTTACGTCAAAAAAAAATATTTAAGTACAAAAACGACATGAGGATGAAATATACGGAACGGGAACGGAGCAAACCACACAATATATTATGAACAAATGGCACATGAATTAACTTTATAAAACTAAAACATGGAGCACTATTTCACCACCAGGGATATTCCATAAATGATGTCATCCAAATTATCACTCTTTTAGGATATTATGTTATCGCTTTAACAAGGCAAGCCATCTATGCCTGACTAGATCTACATCATTTATGGATGTCCCCTAAGACATAAGACCAGAACCAGAGTGCATGAATCATCAACAGAAAAAAAATTGAATGAGAAACAATCCTTACGGAGCTAAAAGCTAAATGGAGAATTTTTTTTCTTTGTCTTCCGTGTATATACTTTAATACTTTTCCTATAATTATGTCAGGTACATACTACATAAGGTCTATATAGCTATATACTTTTGATTTAGATACACTTACCCTGAATGGTTCTCTTAAAAAATGCTTTGCACGCTTCACAAGATGCCACGCCATAGTGAAAACCCGAGGCAGTATCTCCGCAAACCAAACAGAGCCTTTTTGGACCATCACTTTCCTCTTTCCCATTCTCCTGTACGGACAACAAAATAATCATCATCATCATCATCCTCATCATCAGAACGAAATACATAAGAAAGAAAACATACTAAATTACATATGGGATTTCATTTTCATTCAGAGAGAAATATGATTGACAGGATAAGATATAATTTTATTCATTATTTTACTCAAAAAAATTCCATGTACCTGTCCTCCTTATTTACATACTACACATATATAGTCGAAGAATTAAAACCAGTATTAAATACACCTACTGATATATGTATATGAATACAAACTGTATACTTATTACACACATCCCGATCCCAATCACACAAATCGGGGGTTGTTTTTCATTCTTGTTTCAAACATATAATATCTCCTCAAGTGAAGGAAACTACATATATATTACAAAGGAGATAATTATCGTCATTACACATGTTTCAGCTTGTAAATAATGCTAATAAGCCTAGAAGGCATCCTATCAAAATTTCATCTCTGTGTAAACTGTACAAAGTACTAAGTACATAATATTTTATAGGCTGTCAATATTTATATTTTTTTAAAATTCATTACTTTAAACTTTGCCATATTCCAATTCCGCTTTCACACACCTTCCTAAAACCATCCATTAATTTTTGCATATAGAATTTCGAATTTTCATATTTATTTTTGTATATAGGCAAAACAAACAATTACGAATTAAATCAAATAATATCGCTGCTGCTGGTAAATTCAAAATACTTTCCCTACTTGCTCAAACATTAGCATACAAATTCGAATGCAACTATGTATTTACACTGGTTATTATTGATTTATTTTATTTCTGCATGTTATGTAGCATGTCTGGTATTCAGTATGATCCGGTTTTCAAAATTGTACATTAAGTACTTAAGGTAGACAGATTCTATACCCGATTATATAGAATGACATGAAATAATACCGTGTGTCCCGCGGATTGTACTTAATAGAAAATATAATAAATAAAATAGATTTTCAAAAGTACTTTCTGTCTATGTTTTTGTCTAAACATTAAATAAATGATGCCTTCCAGTCCCACCACCAGTCAGTCCCGAATAATGTACAAGTTGCATGCAACTTTTTTTTTCTTTCTTTCTTTCTTTTATTTACGATAATACTATATATCATATCCACTATATACCACTATACTATACTTTCATGGTCGGCATTCTGCAGTTTGGTATTTTTTTGATTTATTAGGAGAATAATATGCGAGTGTGTGGATACTGTGGATAGATCCCATAAGGTACATTATGAACTGGAATGGTCAGTAAAACATGAGACATTGAGACGAGCGAAACTGACTGACTGAAAACAGAACAGAAGGTAGGTTTTGTATTATTATATTATTACATTTTTTTTGTGGTAGGAATTTACTATCTCATGAATCTCTCTACCCTACCTACCTAATGTAAGTTCTTCAGTCCCTGCGCCTGCCTGCCTTCCAGCGAACAGCTACCTGAACATGAAAGACGCGTTGTAGAAATTTTTACTCAAGATTCCGCAGAGAGCATAATAGTAATAATAATAATAATAATAGTAATAATACAATAATGCAAGGAAGCTTCTTAGTTTTCGTTTCTCTATAATAGTAATATTGTGTAGTAAAGAGAAAAAGAGAAAAATGCCTTGGGTAAGGAATTTCACATGAAAACTCGTTAGCAAACTGATATTATATGCTGGTTGCTGGTTTGTGTCAATGTCGGATTCTTAATTCTGATTCTTATATAATATAGCCTCTATATTATTATGTAGTTTTATACTTTTATCACCTAGCCTGGCCGTAGCCGTAGCTCGGCATAGTACGCAATCAAAATGTAATACAAAATATAATCTGCCTCCCTACACGCGTGTGCAATACAATAACACACACATTTTTCTTTTTTCATTTTTCACGTTTTTTTGTCTTCTATTTAGTTTGGACTTTGCAGTTTGCTGCATTAACTTCAACATTTCGCACGAGCTCTTCTGTCTAAATAGAAACAGAGGCAGGACAATGTATTAAGTTTGCTTAGTCGGAAGAGGTACGAATATTTTACTGGGACCACCACAGTTTTGTATATGTAGTGAGTGAAGACTCAGAATGAATTTTCAGCTAAGAACTAAATGTACTATGTAGAAAACAAAATAAAATGATGTGGTCTTAAAGCATGTAAATAGAATTTTGAACATTTTGAAAAGGCAGAAATAGAATATTCTGCAATTTTTTAAAACATGTAAATAGAACATCTTGCACTTTTAAAAAACAAGCTAATAGAATATTTTGGACTTTTCAAAAACATGCAAATGAAATAAGTTGCACTTTTAAAAAACAATCAAATGAAATAAATTGCACTTTTAAGAACAGGCAAATAAAACATATTGCAGTTTTCCAAAACTCGTAACTAACCATTTACGCATTACATTCTATCTATCACTAGTGTATTTTTTGACATAGCTCATTTTAAATCTATAGCTTCAATTGGATATGGCTCAATTTGATTCTTCAATCACGCTATAAATTCCTATGTATATCCACACGCACGCAGATTAAATATTGCATAGGTAGGTACTCCTTAAGGTCTTAAGGTCTGCGTGCCGATCCGCCGGTGTTCATTAATAGTTAATGATAAAAAAAAGATGACTAGAAACTTGCACAACTTTTGAAACTACCTATGTAATACAACTAAACAAATGGAGGAAAAATCCTCAAGGATTTTGGACTGTTTAGAAGTGCGGACGCTCTGAATGATTTGTGTACATAACCATAACACATTAATATAGTATAAATGTAAAAGTAAATATTTGAATTGCTGTATAGGAACTCACCTCGACACGGGAGTTATTGAGATCGCCATTGGATTGTGTAGTAGAAGAGCAAAAGTGTCTGTCAGGCGAGTCTGGGGAGGAGGAGCTCTCATAGCCACTCTTTCGTCGACCGCTCGTGATGCAAATATTACTGCTGCTATCCGTGGACATCATCCCACTCGTGTCCATGGGACGGAAGGTACTTATTAGTAAGTCAGACTTGGGTGAAGTGGACGATGTTGAAAAGCCATGAGCACCATTGCTGTACTCCAGCTATACACATCATATTAATAACAATAATATATAAATCACAAAATTTTTAAAAAATTCTCAAGTTATTTTTTATTCTGGAAATTGAAAATTGCCACACATCTATTTTAATATAGGAACTTTGAACATAAACCTTCGTGATTACCAACAATGACAATTATTACTGACAGACAGACAGACTTAGCACGAGTTGGAAAAGAAAATGAGAATCACGATCTGGATTTCCATTTTAAATAGAAATAAAATACTGACCATTCAGTAGCTAACCTTGTCTTTTCACTAATAATAATACACAAGCTGAATTTGTTTCTGTATGTCTAGAACTATAGACTGAATCCTAAGGAATCGCCCATAAATGATGTCACGGGTAGAGTCAATGGGTCTGTTAGGATACTGACGATATCTTATGTTAGAGATAGCCATTTACGCTGGGCCGGACGAAGGAATTGCTTTTAGGCAGGAATTTGTTTCCATATAAAAACCACCATTTTGATTTTATTGATGATTTTCTTTGGTAAAGCAAAATGTTATAATTTACATGTTTTAGAAAAGTTTATGATGTTCTTTTTACTTGATTCAGAAAAGTGCAAAATGTTCTATTTACATGTTTTTTAAAAGGTGTTAAATGTTTTATTTGCACGTTTTTGAAATCTTTAAAAACTTTTATTTGCATATTTTTTATAAGTCAAAATATTTTTTTAACATTTTTTTGAAAACTGCAAAATGTTCCATTTACATGTTTTTTGAAAATTCAAGCAGCGGGGGCTGCCTGTGATGACCGCATTAAACGGCCCTGCATTTATGCAATTGTTAAGCTCAGGGGGGTCATAGGGTGCTAGAAAAATACAAATGTTTCGATAACATCATTTACAGACGACGCCTTAACCGGCTACAGGATACGCATCAGAGGCTGTACAATTACTGATACAAATAAATCCTAAACACACGTCTGTACGAGGCATGAAGCACCTCAATGAAGTTCAAATTTTAAATGTTTAAATGTTTAATTTGTTTTGTTTACCTCAGTATGCATGTTGTGTGATGTATTCGATGTCATCGTCGTGGACATGGTGGGTGAGCAGAGTGGACGATCGGAGGGTGACCCAGGAGAAAATGGACTGCACAATTCTTCTTTCTTAATCGTGGGTGAGAGGGGCATCATTGACCTGGCCGCATCTTCCGAGTTCATCAGTTCATGCTATTTAAAATAAAAAAACATACGCTTTCATTAATAAGGATTGCATAAAATATAATCAATCATTTGTAATTAGTAGCTGGATATTTATATGAGGTGACGCCAAGGTCACCAATGCTTTAGTTACAAAATGTATTCTATTTTTCACCCAAATGCTGCCCTTACACTAATTATTCTAAAAGTATTTAATGAAAAATTGGTTGGATTTTACCGGGGCTTAACACAGCATGATCAGTTTACTAATCATGCTGTTTTTTAAATATTTTCTTTTACATATCAATAGTTAGTTATTATTCCTTATAATTAATAAATTTGGTTTGTTAGACCTTTAATTTACATGTTTTTGAAAAGTGCAAAATATTCTATTTACATGTTTTTGAAAAGTGCAAAATATCCTATTTACATGTTTTTGAAAAGTGCAAAATATTCTTTTTACATGTTTTTGAAAAGTGTAAAATCTTTCATTTACATGCTTCTGAAAATTGCAAAACGTCCTATAAATATGTTTTTGAAAAAGAGTAAAATTCAGAAATGGTTGTATACTTTATTCTAAATTAATGAATAAGCCCAAAAAACTAATATTATCCACAGTCCACATTATGCATTGTCGTTGTTGCAATTAAACTCAAGTCAGGTAATTAATATGATGGAATTGCCAACAAATATAGCGTGTAAGTCAATATAGATGCAGCCAGAAAAAAAATTAATTTGGACTGTGCATAATTAATTAGGTATAATATGTGTATTTGTGTTGTTTTACGAGACTACTCAATTATTACTAGTGTCAACTGGAACAAGGTCTGACAGTGCATTACATTGTTTGTAATTAGTAAATTGAAATACGAATAGTAGTTGTAACTATAATTAGACATGGCAGAAGAACATTATATACTACTAGACCGGAATTCTCCAAAGTTTATATTGATGCATGCACTGAATGGCATATGGCACGACATTTTAATATTAGCAGAATGCAAGATATGTAAGTACCTACTTCTTCTAAAAACCTCTAATTTCTGACTTTACTTAATTATTCCATGCCAAAAAAATTGCCTATTCTGCAATAGCTGAGAAGATGTTATATTCCTGATATTATAAGGGTAATGAAAAGAATTATCCAGAACCACAAGAGATAGAAAATCTGTACAGCCTTTATTAGATTATTATTAGGAATTAAAATATCATGATCCTGTGGAAAGCGTTTGAATAGAACATCTTACACTATTTAAAAACAAGTCAGTAGAAGATTTTGAATTTTTCAAAAACTTGTAAATACAACGTTTTGCGCTTTTTAAAAACATGCAAATAAAACTACTTACACTGTTCAAAAAACGTGGAAATAAAACATTTTGCACTTTTTAAAATCATGCAAATAACACTTTTTACACTTTTTAAACACTTGCAAATAAAACATTTTGCGCTTTTCAAAACCATGTAAATAACACTTTTCAAAAAACATGGAAATAAAACATTTTACACTTTGCAAAAACTTGCAATTAACATTTTGCGCATTTCTTTTTGACATAACTCATTTTAATTCTACCTTAAATTGGATATACTCGTCATTTTGATTCTTAACTCACGATATGCGTAACTTTAGCCTTATTGTTACTAGCTATTAGTAGCTAATAGTAAAGTGTAAATTTATGCAGGAACATCAACCATAGGACTTGTCAATGTGAAAAGAATTTAGCATTCTTATTTATGCAAAAAGCCCGATCTTCTATCATGTCATAGTATCTTATCTTGTACCTGCGGAAATGTAATTGCTTTTTAGAAATGCATAGCTACTACTTTCAGTTCCAGTGAAATGATGATAAAATATAATAATAGTGTACTATTATTATATCATATCACTCAAATGCAATAATCGTAAATATGTACAAAAGAGTTTTATAGTGAAATGTGTTTAAG
>JAQFZE010000289.1:0-30406 GCA_034695245.1 Dicyrtomina saundersi | reverse complement strand
GTTTTTGCCTCAAAATCATCGATAGGGGTACCCCTACCCCTACCCCTACTGAAAGTAGGGTAGGGCGAGCATCTCTGCTAACAGTACTAACACTATTATTTCCTTGCAATATTCTACCAAAAGTACTAATAAACATAAATCTCAAGGATGAGATCGCGTGGCAACGGTTCCATGTGTTGTCGAGAGACGGAGTTGAACTAGGTTTGTGGGAATACAACCAGTAGAAACCACTGCACTGCATTACTTAAGGACACGTATAGTTTCTATCTGTTTGTCCTTCGAATGTTGACAAATAGAACGTCCTGCTGAATATTTATCTATTATGATCTAAAAAACCATAACATTAGATTAGTTAAGTATTTATTTCAACAAGTCAGTTCGATCTAGGTTCATACAACCGTCAGTAATACAATTAGATTAAAATTGTTTTACTTGTATGAAGTATGTATTATTTAACTGGTCACAAGCCTCTTCATTGATTTGCCTGGCTTAATACTTGAGTCTGTTCATATTAAGAATGGCGATAACAATTAGAATGTGAATATTTGTGAATACCGTCTAAATATACAGGAATTCTTGAAAACCCAAAAAACTGATATTTTAACCCCCAAAAAAACAAGACAAAAAAATAAATTTCAATTTTGTAGGAATTGCATATATATATAATATTTAAATAATATATTATTTTTCAAGAGCTTCAAAATAATGTGCCATAAGTCTGTTTTCGTTCAGAATTGCAAAAAGGTTGCTAAACTGTGTATGTATGTAGGTCGAAAATAGGTATAAATGATGGTTAATTAATTAATGTTAAGTACACAGTATCAATGTTGGAATCCGCCCGTGCAATTCCGTATTTAATGTGTCAATGCGTGAATTTCATTCATACGAGTTTCTATGTGTCAGGCAAAAATTACTAAAAATGCTATTTTAAAAAAATTTGAAATCCTGACATCATTTACCGCCCTTGTACAATTTCATTGTGGAGTCGGTCCGTTATATGTATTTCCCTCATTAATTTAAGGCTAGGTACTTAAGTACTTGTTTTAGTTGGTGTTTTGTTTTTTCCACAGCCATAGCCAACAATTCAATTTTATGTAGTTTCCTATACCTTTTGGTGCTGTGTGGGCCTCACTGCCTTGTCTCTGCCACTACTCATGGACATTCCATGTAGACGTACATATATTCTAGTATACAGGGAAAAGATAATAAGAAACTATCGGGCTCGTATTGGGTTTAAGAAATTAAATCTCTAAAACGACAACAACCCATACTGCATACGACACACAATATGTATTAAATAGCAATCTAGGTTGATATAATTACCTAGTAAATATTTTGAATTTTATAAGGACGCCGAATGCATAAGAAACATTGTCATCGGTTAGGCCCTGTCGTGCTAGCCTCGATCTGTGGAAACAAACATAGGCATCTGTGTCTGAAAGTAAATGACAGAAGAGCATCAGTGAAATACAATGAAATAGAGTTTTTACAAGCCTATAGGCATATTACCTTCCAGAAGTGACCGGTACAGATAACATAAAGCTAAACAGGGTTCTTCTGAATTTTTTCTGACAACAATTTTTAAGTGTAGAAAACTTCTAGTATCGACTGTATGACTTCTAGACTTCTAACTTCTATAGTATGGCTTTACTCAATTGATGGGGATGGATAAATTAGGTACCATGACAGTTAATTCTTTGCAAGTGATTTTGGCAGTTTAGAATTCTGTAATTTTTTAATCGTTTCCACTCGTTTTTTTTCTGAAATCTGCCATAAAGTATAGTAAGTATAGAAGAGGAATTTTGGAATTTTGGAGGAATTAGATGTTCTTTTTATTGCTTAAGAGCTTCAAAATGATTTTATATTACATGTTATGTTTCATTAAGTACTTCAAAAGATTGATAAATTTTGGAAATACAAAACTAAAAATATTTCCCACGTCTAAAAAATAAGCGTGTAGCTGAGAATAAATTTGTTATGCCGAGAAATTATATGAAAAAATTTGGTTCAAAAACTTCAAAAAGTGCAAAATTATCTAGCACATTTTTCTTCTCAAGTGGTTCGTGGGTACCTGTGGGCACCCTGTGTACGGCTATACTACGCAACGGCTGTTAATAAGAAAAGGTTATAATTAAGATTGTAGCAAAGCAACCTTGACAGTAAACATATAGCGGCATTTTCTTTTTCTTTTTTGTATTATGTATTTTATTGCTGGAAGAAATACAATAACGCTCTGGAAAAGGAAGAATTTTGCCATATATTCCATGAGTCCATTTATTTTAATTTTTATCGGCAAAATAATTGACATGCACACATTTGGATCTTGCGGTCTCCACGCTTGAGTGGAGAAACTATACGGCACACAGTAAAAGCTATGCCCTTTTATTTGAAGTAATTTGAAGCCCTTCAATGGAAAAAATTACCATTTGAAACGCTTATATTATTTCCATTTGTTTTCGCCCTAGAAAGTTTTTAGGAATTCCTCGTTCCACCCCATTTGTGTGAATGAATACTGAACAGTAATTAACGGTCTCTTTATCACTCCAAATCCTCTTCAAAAATTATATAATTAATTCCTGCTGAAGTGTAAGTACTTTGAAAGACTGTATACACATGCAACGGATGTTGACAATTGATGCATATAATAATTTTAAGATTATCTTTTTGAACGCATGGACATTATGTATACGGAACGGCATGTAATTTGTGTTATGTGCAGTCCAGTCCTTTATATATACTTTCAGGACTATGTTTATAGAATTATATTTATAATTATGTAGTTAGTACGTGTTTAAAAATTCTGTGAAGTTCTTCCTCCGAGCTCTGCAAGCTTCATTGGCAAAGAATTATTAGGGCTCATTAAGGAAGAATCATCCAAAGTCGGCAAGTTGTGTTTGTCAAATAAATGCAGCGTTCTAAAATTAGTAGTCTAATAACTTTATCCGCAGTCACCCAGGACCAGTCGTAGAATACATATATGTAGCTTTCTGCACGTTTAATGAATGTAACTAATAGATTGACGGAAATTATCTTGATAATTTACCTAATGTTTCCAAGTCACCCATTGCATATATACAAGTACAGAGTCTACATATTACAGTGTGGAGTGTGGAGGTAGGAATGAAATTCGTTTGGTGAACATGACTTGGTAATTTATAGATTCTTTATTACTGAAAGTTACTGCATGTGTGAAAATATAATGCCTTTGATTATATCGTATTTATGTGTGTTAGTCTGACTAAACTCCTTTTGTCTTGCTATTACAGTAGACTCAACAAATTTTATTTGACACGGGAATTAAGGTAATTCATCTCACTAACTTGTTTAATCTATGACGTCGGTCTTCCGATGGTTCACCTTTCACTGTATCACTTTTTCAATCCTTATACGGCTATAAATATATTCCTATGCATAATAACAAATTAGCTATTCCTATACATAACAAGTTCATGCTACACAAGCAGGAGTTTTTTTTTTCTTTTCTATATTTCTTATAATTTCAACTTTTGTTAATGCGTGTATAGCTTACAATTACAACGCGAATACATTTTGTTCTATCATTCTTTCTAAGTATTTCTATTTCTGTCACTGCCACTGCCACGCGTATTCCAACTCTGTCAATTTTTTTTCAAGTTCGACTAAAATGATTAATTAACGTGAAGTCGTGACCTCACTGTTATTGTGCAGGTTATTGAAGTAATGAGTAAAAATAGCGCTGATTAATATTAAAAAATTCATCAAGGATGAGTATGAGCATAGTAAATAGATGTAGCAGTCCCTGAATACATTATAGTTGATGTAATAAACGAGGAGTGACATGAATAGCTTTGTCATATTCTTTAAAGTCTGATCTACCCTTCAGATCTAAAATACTTACTGCAGGCGGACAATTATTAATTTTGCATGATCAGCAGGAAAACAGTATACCTACCTGTGTACTTGAATACATACATTCGCAGTGATGAGCGAAGCTACTATGTCTCATGTGAGTATCTTCTATCTACGGAAGTCTTGTCCAGTTACAGGGAAGCACTAAAGATTTTCAACTACCCATATCCATGTTCTGAAGTAAAAAATAAAAAAGGAACTAGGAAACATGGAAAGACCGAAAAAGTCGCGAAGCTCCAGGAATTGTGGGTCTAAAATCTTGAAGTACCGTCATCTTATGATTGTGTATATACACGCGGCTTGGTAATATTGTAGATTGTAGAGTAATATTACGTACGTGTTATTTCTCCGGTCGATTCTGTGCGCAGTGTTTCTATATTGCTGATGTAGGTAGGATCGTTGCCGTTGCCGTTGCCGTACTATGTAAGTACTATGTGCATATGTAGTAGCGTAGTGTAGTGTCGACGCGAGTATCGAGACTCCGGGAAAATAAAACCAACAGCAGCAAACTGGAAATACATAATGGAGCAACGTGTAGTACTCGGTATTCCGCAATGTGTGTGAACGCGGGTGCTATATGGACGGCGACACGGGTATCTATCTACTACATTGTATGGTGAAACTTGGCGGCTCCCAGCATGGGTAGACTGGACCCGTGTGTTTGCTGACGAGAATGGTACTGGCAACTGGCAAACTATGGAAACAATATGAAGATGTATACATGCGGCTCCTGGATCGATAACTCTGGGATCAACCCTCGACATTTTCCTCCAAACTTGGTGTTCTGGATGAATCAAAAATCAGTTTCATTCTCATGAAAGCCGAGTCGTCAACATGATTGGTGACACTGGACCTCAACAGTTCCTCTCTGTTGTTGGATCCAACTGAATGTCACCAGTCCCTCCGAAAGAAGAATATCCGAAAACAGCACGAGACCGGGGAGCTGCTGTTTTTGTACCTTTTATATTATTTCTCTCTCAATTCAATTTTATTTAGTCACTGGAGTGACTGTCAATTACATTAAATACATTAAATTCCTAATAAATATCATTACACACGCAATCCGGGCGCCGTACAATATAACTATCACTTGACAAATGTTTTAACTTGAGCTTAATATTGTTGATATTATAATGCCAAATTTACTACTACTGCTCCAAAGTAATAGTAGCTTCTGCTCAAGGAGTGAGCTCATTTCCTTTGAAAATAAAAAAAACTATAGTTTATTGTGCTCGACATCATACGTGGAAACAATTACAATAATTACAACTGGAGACAAATTGAATCATATAATATTGGATTAAAAACTAAATACATATATAAGTAGACTGTACAATCGGACCATCATATAATGGGTGATGATAGTCGTGGATTTTCAAAATTAAATGAAGAAACTAGTGTGCACGGCAGTGTTTTTCAAACGTCAACTCCTATCGAAGGTTTGTTTGTTCACTTCATTATACACTCGTTTACTCAAAATTTATATTTTTGGCTCATCCTCCAGAGTAGCATGATAACTACCGTTACCGTTATATAGTTTCCACTCAATTTCCTTGAAACCACGCTACGCGTAGTGTGACAAAAAAAATCCTATAAAATTAAAACATCAGAAAAGTGTTTACTGCACTTATTATCAGTAAAGATCATCCTCATGAAATCCAATCAATCCTAATTACCTATGTAACATTCCCCCCACATACTTGAAGATACACAGCCCGGCAATCAAACTTGTCTATTTCTTATAGCTATACCAGCAGATGCATTAACATCTCAATTTTCAGAAGCAAAAAATAAAGCTATTCTTGTCATTATGATTCATCCAAAGACAAAAAACTGATATTAACTGAAAACTTATAGTGGCTTTATCACAATTTATTAACTTTGCAAGAGTAGATATCCGCAGAGGGGAAGCAGTAAAACAAAAAAACAAATTCTAAATTCTATAGTGTACTCAACATACTCTCAGTCTCCTAAATTTGATTTCTTTACTTACGTATTTCAACTTTTTATATACCCTTTTATCTGGCCTCAAACTAGATCATTTCTGTATCTATGTGTACGTAGGTACTTATATGGCACGTTTGAAATAGTCGTAAAATCGTAAACTCGTAAAAAAAAAATACTCTCTCGTATCTATATGTATTCTGTTGGGTTGGATGCATGTAGATATGTATGTATGTAGTATATAGCTAGTAGGTACTTTTATTTGTATAGATGACAAGAAAAGAAAGTAATCACGAGAGTCAAATTCCTCTTTTTCACAACTTCGGCTTAGTTGTATATGTACGTACATGTCATTGTGATACTTATATTGAGTATTGAGTTCTTCTTAAGTCTTGGAGACAATGATTTTTTTTACTCACTCATTCAGAATTTCAATAGTGTTGCATTTTTAGCATGTATCCATTCTACTATAGACTTAACTATTTAGTGCTCCCATCATTGTCCTCATTTATGACATGTTCAAAGGATTTGCAGCCTTTATTTTTTATGAGCCATCAATTATTGCGCACTCTTTTAGTGCTCTTTAGATTAGACTTGACTCCATAGCACAGCAGAGATGTGTATGCACGCTCCCCATTCATCATGCTCATACATACTAATAGTAAATAGTATAGTACGACATGGTTGAAAAGAATTAAAGGAATATGAAGGGCGCTTAAATTATATTTGATCTTGATCCCGCTTCCGAATCCGAATCCGAATATACTCCAAAACAGCCTAAACTAAATTTGTGTTATTTGTTTTATTTTTCTTGGACATTTCCTCCATCTCTATATACTCTATAGGTTATGGTCTTCATAACGGAACTCGAATTAATTTGGGATTTGGGAGATGCTTAAAACTTCGTGTCAAGGCAGAGAGGGATGAAGGAAGTCTCCGGATCGGTGGCTTGGCACTCGCCGCTAATTGTCATCACATTGTTCTCATATTTGGTTTCTTTTTTCTCTTGGCTGGTGCAGTGCTTACGTCTCTTGCATACAAGGCGAAGCCAGAGCTGGACAATACTGTGAGTGTAAGTAAATACTTGTACATATATAGATATTAAACAAATTAAACTGTGGACTAATGGCCTTACATTTCTTGGTTGAATAGCGATAATATACATGAATGCCTATATACCTATACTAGTTATACGTCCTTCACCTATCTCCTTCTTATGTTCTTACATATTATGTATATGCTTTAGGCCAGACTTATAGGCTCCTGAACTACCTACCTACACATGTTTGTTTATGACTCCTGCTGATGATTATCTATAAATGCAGCAATTAATACTCCCCATTTGCTATTTTCCCGGAATGTAGGATCAGGTTTCACTACTTGTTTTTCTTTCTCCGCCATACCATAACAAACACTAAAAGCAAATGTGGTGTACAGCTATACAGACTGTATAGAGTAACAATACAAAAACAAACTATTTTTGTACTGTACTTCAAATACACATATCTACGACTCTATTTTATTACACTGCATATAATTAACAACCCAGATCCAACCTACGACCATGTACTTATTATCCATCTTGAAAATATTATCTGTGTAAATAATCAACATTCTATGGGCTTATAGGCCAAATTGTCTTGGTGAATAAATTATTTGTAATTATTTTATTATTATGTAGTACTGCGGCGCGAGCATAATGCAGATGTTTCGGTTCATTAGAGAAAATAATCCAGTTGTTGGTTCTGTTTCTGTGTGCTCTCAAAACTTCTACCTGTCTTGTCATATCAGGGTTAACGTTCGTGACTCCTATTAAGACGCTAAGTAAGTAAGCAATGTTATCTTCAAACACGTCATGCTCATCATTTATCTGTCTATCTATCTCTGGAGGTATCCGCTACTGCTACTAATACCTCCCAAAAGAGTCGGACAAAGCTGAAGAATACCACTAGAATTATACTTGTGTAGGTGTTTATACGAATATATCTCTACTACGTAAAAACCTTTTGGGTCAGTCCTATTTAAATATTTATCTCAAGATATATTTTTAGAAGGGGTAAACATAACAGTGACAGAATTCAGAGCAGCCGGCTACGTCGTCATGAGGCACTTTAAAATTTACGAAACTTCGGGTAATACGTACGTGACTGCGGAAAGAGTTACTTACGTATGTAGTGAGTAGTAGTGCAAAATTTGTTTCGTCAACTCAAAAAAAAATGGGAGCTTTGTGATGTGTCAGTAGCCTGTACAGGTACAGGTACAGGTGGAATATATTTTAAAGAGGAGATCCAACATAGGCACGGAAGGGAAAGTATTGTAATTGTGGGGCGACGTTGACATTTTATACATAGACATGCAACTGCCACACAAGCACCTGCGGTCATCTCTCCTGTATCCTTTTAATGGGGCGGGGAGGCACATATGGGAGAGTAAATAATTGATGAATAGGTGTATCACTGCGACTCAAAGAAAGAAATAGAATGTGAACCATGAAATTTTGATGACTATACTTCTCCGTCTCATAGAGATTTGGCCAGGGCATAAACCGCAATACGGGAGAGTGTGTGTAGCGAAAGCGGACGGATTCCAGTACATTCAATCAACTTGCTGTTCCTCCACTTTTATTTTTGACCGGCTGCGTGTATGTACTCAAATAGAAAGTATTGCAAGTCTTATATTTGGATCCTTATCCGATCGCGTAACTCCAGCTTGAAATGTGTGGATTGTATATGGGGAATTAAGTATTGCATGTGTATATTTTTTTCCCACGTGGACATGGCACATTCCGTGGGAGAAAGTATCGAGTATTTTCATATTATAGTCTCTTCAGAAAGTAAAACTAGGGTAAACTTCCGAGCATTTCCCTCCTTCGTCCCTCAACTACTAACTATCTCACTAGATGTGCATTATAATGCTCGTAATTTTATTGATGCTCTCTCATGAAGTCTAGTCACGCATGTATGTATTGCATCTATGGAAATACCAAGTCAAAAAATTTCGCTTTCAACCAACATTAAATATTCAGTCGACGACACGAATACGAATTCGAATACGCGAGTACAAACTCCAAAATCCAGATCCAAATTGGAATGCTATATGAGAGCATTAGATTTATCTTCTAACTTATCCTGAACAAATTCATAGATTGAATCACAATCACAGTCCACAGTCGTTTACAAGATATTATAATTTACGTGATTTCTTTCTCGCTAGGAGAGAATTGGTACATATTTTTTTTTGTGGCATGTTTAAAACATTTTAGTTTTATTCAGCTCAATTATTGTCCTTCAAATGTCACATACTAATTTATACGTGTTCAGACGTGAATTTGTTGTATCATGACATGCTATACCTTCATTTTTACGATGTTACAAAAATTCAGGAAAGAAACCAGCGTCCAGTCATATGGTATAGTGTTATTACGTAATAGTCAGTACAAGTAAGTAAGAAAGAATGACTTTCTCACTCAACACTTTTTATGGTTATGTTTACAGGTGACTCCCCGGGAGGAGGGGAAAGTGGCGGGTCCTTTATTTTGTGTGATCGGGTCAACTTTAATAATTGTTGGTGTGGGCCTTACGATTGTTGGATGGAAGGTGAATCAGGAGGCGAAAAGGCAGCTAAATCATTTCTCACTCCAAACTCCACCACCTCCAACGCCAGACACTCAAGATTATTTAAGTGCTTTTGCAAATCTTCAGCAGTCCAATTTTTTTAGTCGCAGTGGCTCGTCCTCTCAATGTAGTAGACGAGAATCAATGTTTACGTCTAATTTTTTCCCCGATAGAAGAAGGACGCTTCCTACAATCGCTCAGGTACACCCTTTAAACATGTGTATATAATAATATGGCTAATTTAACTTAGTTCCATGAGGTCAGTTTTAACGATAAAAGTCAAACTAACACAAACCAGTGCCAGCTTTTTATTTCCCCCAAACGCAACAATCCTATTGCGCTCTTTTAATTAGATTATGAGGAGTAATTACATATATAGCGTTAGAATTGATATTTAACTTCTTTTGTGTGCCCTCCCCCCCATCTACCCTCCTCCCAATACAGGCTGTTCCTCTCGGTTTTTTTATGGATGGGAAATTGTCTGGTGCTCCTGAGAGCAGTTCCATGAGTACAAGGCTTCACAGTCCAGAATCTTTTCAAGCCGACAAGCGCAATGGAGACTCTAAAGAATTCGAGACTGACCCAAGTTTAGATTTTAATCAAAGCACTCTACACCGCAAAGCTAGTTTATCGTTACGACCATCACTTCCTATTCCAATAATCGCATCTCCTTCTTTCATCAGGTAAGGTTTATTACAGCTATTGAGACCTTGGCATTGGATACATGCATGTGAATGAGTATATTATGTCGTATGTAGTAGTGTGGTTGCATGTACTATGATGTAGACTGTGTATAATGGGAAACCTTCAGATTTGGAAGGTGATTGTCAATCTTTCTCTTGAAAGCATTTACTCTGGAGGACCATGGATGTAAAAAAAAAAAAAAAAAGTAAAGGGAGGGATAAGAAAAAAAGAGGGAAAAAGAGACTCGAAAGTTATAAATACACGACAAGTTCATATCGGAACATGTAACTAATAAGTAAGGAGGAATGGAATGGGTGCTCTAGTGTAACGCTATGATATGTGTGTTCTAGAAGTCGAGTGATCGCTCCACTAGATCCAAACTGCCTTATACGAACTAGAAGTGACGAACCCTTTGGTTCGATTGTCTCACTCTCGGGCACGGGTGACATTGCCTGCTTTCCTGCAGCTCCGCCCACTCTATTTGCCCCCTGTCTTGAAGAGGACCTTCCTTCCTGTGAGAACGTTTCCGAGGTAAATGTTGCCACTCTGAGCCCAGTCAGTTCACGGTGAGAATCCCATTCATTTCCTCATATTTCATAATATCATGAACCCTTCCATCTGTTTCCTTTCCCTCCTTCAACTACAAATTGAGAACTGTCCTACAAACACGCCAATTATCTATTATTTACACATACTTTACCCATGCAAAATTTTCAAAACATTTACTTTATTTACAACCTCAAACAGTGACTCTGGCCTTTCATAAATTCTGTCAATTCATGGTCCGTTTCATAAAGCTTGGAGAGTTTGAGTTTGAGAAGCTCATCACACCCATCCCCTCTTTTACGTCCCTATCCCCTCCTTCCAATATCTGCATTGACACATTCATTTTCAATTTTATTCTAATATTTTTTCACTCTCTCTCTCTTTCTCTACTTCTTTCTTACAGACAACTCCCAACCATTCAAGTCAATGAGTGTTCGAATTCTTCCCCAAGTCAGCTATAAAGAAAATAAGAAATCTTTCAAGAACAGGAGCTGTCTCGACGCTCATTGTTAGTCGTCATTTCAGGTTGAGGAAAATGTGTACACACAAGCGGATCCTCTCCACAGCTCTACCTACATGCACATACTGGAGACGGGAGCGTAAATATCAACAACTAAAAAATAGTTGTGTTATAAAAATCTTCCACGACACGTGATACGCAAAAAGGCATCAAGACCAAGACTTATATATGGTACAGATATATTTATACTTAACCATAGAGTCGTCACTGCAACTCAACAAACTACAATACCTATTCAACCAAGTCAACAACAACAAAAAAAACGGAATAGATATACATCCTTCCGTGGAGAAATAGCTCAATATTCGGTGTTTTCAAATGATGGCTGATGGTGGTGGAGGAGCATCTTTAGAATCAATCATGTTACCAAAACTAACAACCTGATGGCATCTCCAACGGAAACTAAACATCACCATCATTGTCATTTCGTTTCGCCACTGTCTGAGCTCCACTCTCAATGTATTATGAATGGATGACAGAGCCACACACACACAAACACACACACACACACACAGACACACACACTCATACAAAACCCCCCTCACCATTTTACCTCGCCTCACACCTAATATAATCTGTACAACAACTCATCCTTGTATATTCCTGGATGGTAATTTCCACGCAAGAAACAATATAAAAAGGAGGAGAATGAATTGTATGGACGAAGCCGAAGCCGCATTATAGCATAAAAATTTAAAATAATATTGTATTTTTTAAAAAAACAAACAAAAACTCGCTTTTGAATTTCGTTTCAATAATATTACTATTATTTTGTTGATGATGATATTGGCTCAATTCTAACAATAGGGAATAATTGATTTTTACAACGCCGCTCTCGGACATATACAATTGTTAAAATCGTTAGAATAGTATGGAAATTTCTCATAGTTCATAATATGGATTGTTTCCGAATTCCAGACTCTCGGATTGAGTTATGTTTTAAGATTTGTTGGAGGAGGAGGAGGAGGAGGAGGAGGACATTTAATAGTATTGACTACGGGAGAGTGGAGAGGACGTATGGAGATACTAACGGGAGCGTCAAAAGCTTTTGCGTTCATCATTTCTCAAAATATATGTATAGGGAAAGTTTGTAAAGTGACTGGAGTTAACAAGGTGTTAGTTGAGAAGCTTGCTACGGGAACGGCGTCCCATCCATCTATTAAATGCATGTATGAAATGACTGTAATGGGAGATTCACGTTTTTAAGAATCTTTGTTTGAAATTTCGTTATCGATAAATTTTGCTCGTCTCGCTCTCTCTCCCGCAATAGTCTCCCTTCCCATAGGATCTTGACGGGGAGAAGCCGAAGGCGCGAGGAGGACGGTTGAAATAAATATGTGAAACAATGTACATAATTACATGGACTTTTTAGGAGTTCATTTGTGGATATCCTAAATACTTTGGAACAGTTGTAAAAAGTTTTAGCTCAGACACGTTTTTGCCATCATCATGGTTATATTTGCTCCCTATCTCCCGAGCTCTGTCTCTCTCACTCTCACTCCTGCATCTCCAGTCACCAGAAAGGAAAAAATAACATTGACGGGCTATAGACAGTGAACGTCAACACTGGGGCTCGGAGGGAAGGAGTCGAGTTGTTGAGCTTCTTTAAGCCCAGCCATTGTGTGATTTCAGTTAGTATCTCTGTATCTTGCACTCCAATCGGGAGTATTAGCTTCCTCGCCTCACATTATGCCCCTCGCTCCCGCTCTACTACTCACTATACACTTTGGCTATCCACTTTCTTCCTCTCCAATTCGACTTGCTTCCTCTTCAGCTAATGTTGATATGTTATCAAGAAGAAGAAGGATACGGGTGAGGAGGGGGTACTTCCGAAATCTCATAACGCGATGAAAAAAAAATAACAATGCTCTCTCTTCGGATTCCACTGAGTCTTGGTTAATAAGGCTTCTGTCCTCCTCGCAGCAGCAGCAGCAGCAGCATGCTCATAGTTCATGATCATACATTATCAGAGACATAAGGGAAAGTCAAGGAGCGTACATACTTGGCTACATTACTGAAAGTTTAAGTACAGGGTATCAACTGTGAAATGCATCCGAGTCTCCGAGTGTCAAGGCTATATATCCATATCTACAAATCTAGGAAGCTATATAGTGCAGGAAAATGAAAATGAAACGAGAACGACATAATATTACACATTAAGCTGCGCGACACTCGGATGGATATGCTGCTATATATGCTATGGAAGGTCTATATACTATATACATTTCTCTAAAAAAGCTCGCATTCAGCTATAGACTGCAGCGTGCATTGTGTACGGACGGCGCTGACGGGAGATGGGACTACATAGGTACCCACACAGGGAAATATACAATGACTACACATACTTTCTGCACTTGATTCATGGGAAATGCATCTTCGTTAAGGGAGAAAAAATCAAAGGAACTATTGTCGATTATCTGCGTCCATGAAATTCAGCACTGACGCTGAACACTTTGCATCCTTAGTTAATTACCTTCCCTGCTATAAATCCCCACACGACCCAAAGTGTTGAGCACATTTATTTGAAGCTTTCAAACACAGGGAGGAGAGGCATCCTCTGGTCAAATGAATTCCATGTTCCTAACAGCCCTCTGATGACACTCTACAAAGATTAGTGGCCTCCAATTACCAATATAAATTTTTACTATCTAAACAGACAAACATTATTGGAGTGTGTTACGAATACACATTTCCTCATGTCCTCCTTCATTCCATTCCAAGTCTACACTCATTTCATTGTACATTGTTCCAGCCGACTTCAAATCTCTCTCCCTCACACAACAACATCTCAAGACAGTGTAGTTTGTTGGAGATCCGGAGCTCTGATTACGGATTACAGAACCCAGTGTACAGAAGGAACGTAATGTATGTAGGTATGTGCACCTTCCTCCAAAGTTCAAATTCAATTTCCATTTCAAACATTCATTCCGAAGCCGATGGGATATGCCACCAGGAGCAGCAGGCCCAAGAACAATAACTCAAGCACCAATACCACGCCATAAAGCTATTATCTGTTATTCTCCTCTTGTGCTTATAGTATCTCGAATTTTATCTAGTCTACACTGTATGTAATATCTTGTGTACATAAGACTGAATGTTTCAGTACAATTAGTGTGCCATTTAGATTTAGATTTTTGAAGGAGAATATTTCCATCTGGGGCCGCTATAACAATGCCGGGTCACTGGACTCATCGTCAGCCCTGGACTCTATGTATATTGTCTCGGTTTTTGATTTTCGATTGTTTCCTTGTTGGTTGAATAGTATAGCGTGTTTACCTTCATGGCGGACGAGCGTGTGTGTGTGTGTGTGTGTGTGTGATCCTTTGTGTGTGATGGGCAGAGCCAGGAGGAGAAAGAAGAATGTAAGTTGATTGGAACGATTCATTGTTTTTACTGCAAATGTGAATTTTAATTGGAATTAATCTGCATATAATTTCAATAGTGATGTTGATGCGATGGTGGTGCATACAATAAAATAATAATAGCCTTAAAAATGCAAACACATTGTAAGTTGTAAGTTGTAATGCATTACGTAAAGATTTACAACTATAATTCCCATATCACGAGTACCATTAATTCTTAATAATGTGTATAATTCCATTCTTATACTGGGCATAAATATTGATATAATTTTATTTCTTACTTACCAACAATAATAGTATGAGTCTGACAGGGTCTTTAACCATATAACGGGTGTAGGTACATTGGACAGCACACAAACACCAGTCCCATCTGCCCATATTCAACACTGCGCCTCCAGATATTCTCCTGTGTGCTCAACTAATCTGAACCACATATACCTTATACGTATACGTACCTCATACACCTACAGCTGGACAGGTCCCACACCAGAACAGGTTTTTATAATTAAGTACCCACATTAGCAAAACGAGTAGAAGTAGATATACGAAGTTTTAATGAATCCTGTGAGATATGAACAACTTGAATTTGCCTTCTCCGTTATTCCTGAGAGGCAAAAAAAATTACATGGAGATACATGATTTTCTATCATTTTATGAGTCATAAAAATTAATTATTATTATTATTGTAAGATACACACACAAAATTTCACAATATTATATGCGATTCAGGATTTTGGGTGAAGGCAGTGGTGAGAATTGCAAGCAATTAACAATTAAGATAGTGATAGATACACTGCGTGAGATAAATCAATCATAATATTTCTATATAGACAAAACAAAAATCGGCTTCAATGTTCAATCTTTCATGGAAGCTGGGAGAACTACTTTGTTCTACAATTTATTACAGGGAAGGAATGCCAAGCATTCTCAACGCTTGGACGATTCTTCACTATTCCTAAGCAAACGTAAACATATAAAAGTAAACGGAGCTATTATAGTACTGTTACTTTACACTTGAGTCATGCGCCCCCTTTATAATACATGGTGCAAACGTTGTTTAATTTTTTTTAAAACACTATATAGCACAAACGTGAGAAGTCAAGATTTCAGTTGCTACTCAAATATTTCATAAACCTATAATTATATACTGTCGCAAAAAGCTGTGGGAAAAATTCTGGAAATCAAAAATTCTGCGCAAATTAATTTCATAAAATAATATGAGTGAATGAACGATTTAAAAAATTCGTTTAAATACAAAATAAGATTTAAATATTATAAAGGTATAGTCGTCAGAGTATATTTACACACACATAGTTATACGGATGGATATTAGCAGAGCGGATGTGGAATATAAAGGAGCGCGACCGGGGAGTGAAGATGGGGAGACGGAGCTGAGGAGAGTGATCTGTACTTAATATTTGTAGGAATTTAAAAAATGTTTAATTAGCAAATGAAATATCCACATTTTTAATATGATTTATAGCTCGAGTGCTTTGAAAACCTTCGGCCCACTAAACGTACATTCTCTTGTAATGAGCAAGAGTTTCATCATTCCTTTTCTGGGATTGAGAGCAGTTCCATAGTTGCTACTCCCTTGACTCTACGGACGGAGTATCTGGAAGAAGTCAAAGCAAACGTTATGATTTCACATTGAAGTTCCATTTGTAAACGTTTGTCTTTCTCCGTTAAGGATGAGGGAAACGAAGCGAAAAACTAAAAATATAGGAATGCTCCTGTCTTGTCTTCAGATACTGTGTCTACACATACACATGTCCCGAGACTCTCTACACATTATTATACTATGTATATTATGACTCCGCACTCCGCTGTAATAAGGTTACCATTTAGGAACTGCATCTGCATACGTCCATGCATGCGTGTATCTTAATGTTTGAACGCTCAACGTTTGAAGGCACGAGAAAGAGGAAGTTAGAGACTTTGAAGCGCAACAGTCACAGCAAGTAGAAATTTAGGAAGTAGTAGTAGCTACATGTCGGTACTTAGATTGTATATTTAAATATATTATTTCTATAGCGGGGGGTGTAAAAAGGTTCCAAATGCATTGTAGAGATAGGCCGTCGGCTTACATAATAGGACTCTCAAGCTAATAAGGAACGCGAGGGAAAGTGTATGTATTACTCCCAAGTATGAACTTTGCCTGATGCTATTTCATTCATTCTTGGATCAGAAAAGTCGGCAGAGTCTGTTTGCCACTACGTAAGAATGACTGTTAGTGTTGAGATGAGGTTCAGTGCCACTATTTTTGCATGTCATTAGACGAAGAAGACGACGAAGAAGACGACGAAGACGAAGACGAGGATGGAAGGGAGAGAGGAAGAAGGAGATCTAAAGAGGCTCGCTCACTCGCTCGCTTCCTCGCTCGCACCGTTGAATTTTACACACAGAGACAAGTTTACCATGGCATGGTCTTGTTGATTTTCAAACAGGAATCCCCATGCCTAAAATTAGAGCCTTTGGTATGTTGAATTTATACGTTGCTTTCATTCCATATACGTCCGTTTAGAAAACTACACATGCTTTCCACAGTTTCTTTATCAACATAATTATTTTCTAGCCACCCAACTATGAATTATTATTATTACATCCAGGCCTGGAGTAATAATATGCATTCCCCATATCAGTCTCCTCTTCCACATCTCTTCATAATAATTTTTTTCTCACTCATTATCTTTCACTGGCAAATTCAATTGATACCTGAAGACCTCCTTCCCTTCCCTTCCCCCTCCATAAGGATGGCCATATCATCAGGATGAAAATGAAGACGACGACGACGACGATGACAATTTTTACATTTTCACATGCACATTGCAATGACATCCGATCTTCAATTCATAACTTGTACACACACTACTCCACGGATGTTCCTGTTGACTGTTGGAGAAGAAATACGTAGGTTGACTCAAAAATAAAAATAACTATTATCTTAAATCTCAATTCCAAGCCTGGCATTGACACTCGTCGCTGGATCCAAGGCAGTAGTGTAGTAAAAATAAAAATTGTGGTCCAATTTATATTTTATTTTTATTTTTTATTATTCTATATTATACTCTCATTTTTTTCTCTCATTTTTTTTCAGTCTGCTGAGTATGATGACGTGTGGTACGTGTATGTATCAGTAGGTATGTATAGCTGACGAGAACGAAGGATCGAACGAGGGAGTGAGAGGAAGACGCTAGACATAGAGACAGTGATTATGGAATAAAAACGTGTCTTATACTGACTGTAGGACAAAGTTATAATCTAACGACCGACCCTGTCATGTCTTGCACCGCAGGGAATTTTAAACTTTTGGCAAATAAATGCAACTTTGATCCAAAAGGGAGAAGTGACTGCATAGATTTAAAAAAAAATTTTGTTTTCATCCAAAGTTCAAATGGAGCAGACGGAGTGAGACGGATTTTTTGGCATTACTTGTTTACATTTTACAAATGAGAATTGAGAACAAGATTCGTTTACTTGGTGAGGTTCGAATATTTCCTCTGGGTTACCCAACAACCATATGTACACAGTTTAGAAGTTTGGATAAGTCCCTTCTTTATATACTTTCACACGTCTATGGGCGGCTAGTAACATATAGAAAGACAAGACAACGAAAAAGTCTGTAAGCTTTCATGTGACTATATCGAATTTTAATGGACACTCTTATGGATTTGAAAAAATAATAACAACCTTTCAACACACCAACAAAGTCTACGAATTCTAAAAATAGCATCTTCAACTATAGACTAGGCAAAAGGGCTGAATAAAATATAATAAAATAAATACTTGTTTCTTTAAAGAAATTAAAATTCGGTGTTAAGGCTCCATTCTGAGAGTTAAAAAGTATCTCTCTCTCTCCAAGCCCCTACATTGTATGGCAAGGGAGTTAAAGGGTTTAGACGGAATTGTCAAAGCAATGTGTAAAAATCTATATGCGTCAGTTCAGTTTCACTTTTTTGGTTGTCGTCCTTGTTGTTTTTTTTCCTTCTTTTGTGAAAAAAAAACTATTAGGGAATCAGCTGAAATGCTGATGGGAATTTATTAGCAACTTGATTGCGATTACAGTTTTAGAAAGAGCACCTCCTTCCCCACAAATATTTTCAAATGTTTTCCGCCATTCAATAAACCTTTCAGACAAAAGATACGGCAAGTGAAAATAAGTTATTCAATGATGGATTTTTTTTTCTTCTCTTCTTCAAAAAATTCCAATTTTAAACGGTATGTACAAGGATGTTGTTCTCTCTCATACATTGCCATTACAAAACTCTGCTCGAAATGCAGGAAAAATCTCAAGAGTTGTCGCAGTATGTAAATAGTTGTTTTAGAATAATTTTCACTTGGAGTGGAAGGTGACTGCGTAAACTAGGACTCCCTTGACGCTCGTTTTCCCTAGAATGTATTAGAATTCTGATTTTTTAAAACTCGTATTTTCTTCTGTCTTCGTACTATACTCCCTTTTTAGTCCTTGTGCCTGAGTTCTCATCAGACACACGTCCGTTTCCGGGTAACAGTTATTGAGAAAACGGAGAAGGAAATGGGAAATGAAAGAAAACATGACAATTTACTTTCTTTTTATTTTTTAAGCAAGTTATTATTCACAAGAAAACTTTTACAAACTATTTTTAATTTCCTTATATTGAAACTGAAAAATATTTGTACAATTTTCAATAGCAAAATTTTTAAGCGTTTCTTGAATTTTGAAATACATACCGTAAATGCTGGATTTAGCGCCGGGTATAAAATAAGCGCCGGGTTATAGTTACAAATAAAAATAAACCCTAGGCATATCGTCAGTGAAGAACCAAAATGACCCATATCCATTTGTAGCTAAAAACAAAATCCACTCTCTACAAAAATATTGAAACATGTCTTGAAAGCATTTAAATAGAATATTTTGCACTTTTCAAAAACATGAAAATAAAACATTTCACGCTTTTCGAAAACATGTAAATATAACATTTTACACTTTTCAAAAACTCATAATTAACGTTTTACTCATGTTTTTCATTTTGTTTTTATGACATAGCTCGATTTGATTGTAGCTTAAATTGGATACGGGTCATTTTGGTTCTTCATAGACGATATTATACGCATTATAGAACATATCGTCTATGAAGAATCAAAATGACCCATTTCCAATTTACGCTAGAATTAAAATGAGCTACTTAACAAGAAAAAACACTAAATTAAATGGATGCGTAACTGATAATTATGAGTTTTTAAAAAGTGCAATATGTTGTATTTACACGTTTTTGAAAAGTGTAAAATGTTCTAATTACACGCTTTTGAAAAGTGTAAAATGCTCTCATTTCACGTTTTTGAAAAGTTCCATATGTTCTATTTACATGCCTTAAGGATTACACAATATTGAGATATTCATAATATATTGTTTGTAGATAGTACATTTCGTATTTAGTTAAAAATGGGTATGTGTCATTTTGGTTCTTCACTGACGATATTCAAAATAGCTGAGTGATAGCTATATGATCACAATTTTGTCGAAGGTCTCTCATATACATTATTTTGTCAAATTTAAAAGAACAACACAAAAGCTGTTGTTTTGCGCATAATTTTGTATGAGTTAGTTTCAGCTTTTTACCGCAAGCTTTAAAAAATTAAATAAGCACCGAGCCCAATTAAGCGCCGGGCTGCTACTCCAAAAACTGTAATAAGCGCCCGATGCGCTTATTTGAATATTTACGGTATACATAAAAAATTCTTTGAAAAACATTTATTCAGCCTCAGTACTAAGTTTGCTGCTTAAACATCCTTATCAAGTTTATAAAAACTATGAAGTTAAAATAACAGTCGTTCACAATTTTCTCAATTTTCAAAAAGCAATATCTAAGACCTGGAATAAATGATAATTACTGTAGTTTACCTTTCCTCAGGAACTTGTTCGTAAGTCTAGCGTCACAAAAAATAAAAAAATTCAGTGATTAAATTTTTTGTTTGCGTATACTACTTGCACGTTCCAATTTGTTCAGCAAATATATTCATAAGTTTTGAATTAAGAATGCGAAAATATCTATATCTAGAACTTTCTCAAAAATAAAGCTGTAGTGCATAATATTTTAAAAATAATCGGATATGAACATAAAATTTTTTTTAAGAATAGATATGTTACTTAACTTTTTTGTATAAAAAAAACATGATTTGTGCATATGTTTGGCTCAAGAGAATTTTAATCTAGTTCCCAAATTGGATCGTTACTATAAAATTCTGTGCCCGTATCTCGTGTGTCTTTTGGGCCACGGGGGTTAATGTGTTCCCAAAAAAGGAAGAGTTGAAGGGAGGTGCCCTTACCATAGCTATTTTGAATACATTTCCCTGGCCAATAATGACCCAGCTAGTTAGTGGAGTCTTGCAAATATTTGAGCCCAAGCATTTTATGTAAATTTGAACGAAAATGGCTCAAAGCTTAAAGTTATCACAGAGTCCTATCTTGTACGCTAATTCACGGGACTCAAGAATTGGAATAATCTGTTGAAACATTCCATTCTTATTTTTCTTCCGACCAGACATAGAACAGTGTGTGTTGTTGGGTTTGTTTTTGGTGTTATGAAGACGCCAAGACTTGTCAGAGAATAAGATTGACAAAATCCTTGTTAGAAATGTATAACGGGGAAAAAAATAGGAGAGAGAGAGAGAGAGAAAAAAAAACGAGGAGACGTCAAGCCCATATTGTGTTAAAAAAGTTGCATTTTATGAAAGAATTAAGAAGCTGGTAGTAGTAGTAGTGGCGGTGGCGGTGGTAGTGGTAGTGGTGGTGGTGGTAGTTGTTGTGGTGGGGGGAGTGGGGAAAAGGAAGTAGTGACGAAGATCCGAGTTAATGAATGCAATAGACGCGGCAGTGCATTCATTAATGAAAGACAATGTTGAGAAGATATGGGTTTTTACCCTGAACTCTGTGTGTGGAGCTGAAGGCGTAGTTGTAGTAGTTAGTAGTAGTCATAGTATACGCATTAAATGGAAAGCGGTGCCAAAATATCGTCACTTCCAAAACTTCTTTGAGATGAGACGAGGAAAAACGGGGGAAAAGCTTCACTGAGTGGTTTGCTAAAATTGGAATACGGTGGGCTTAAAATGAGCTTCCTGTGGTAGAAAACTCACTTCATGACTATCATTACCTGCAGTTTGCTTTCATCTCCCGCACCCAACAAACACCGAAATTTTCTTGTCCTTCTCCCTTCCGCAGCCATCAAACTTGATTAGATTATATCGTAGTGTGTACCGGAGGGAATCCTAAAGGACTTTCCATTGACATCCCCTGTCAACTCTCCACTTCCTATAACTCTCGACTTGTGCCTCATCCGATCAAATTGTAAATCCTACGTCGTGAATTCAAATCAGAACCGAACTTACTTACTGACCCGGGAACTTATCACAATAAATTTGTAAGTTCATCATTTTCATTTTTTTTTAATTTTTGTTTTTCCATAATTTTACTTTAAAATACTTTGTAGTTTCCGCTTTTGTCTCCTATTGTTTTTTATTTAAAGAAAACCGGAGCTTTCCGGGATAAAGGCTTCCTCCTACACAAACGCATACACTTTCAGTAGTTCCTTAAAAGTTAATCAATATATATTTCAAGAATTTGAAATTTGAAATGTTATTAAAGTTAAAGTGGAAACCATGGAGTAAAATGGAACTGCTCCTACCGTCACCGTTCCCGTAATATATGACTACTAAGTTTAGCGTAAAGTTGGCTTTGAATAATTTCAGTTTACACATTCACCGGGTAGTAGTGGAGGAAAAAAATGTTTTAGCTTTTTCAATCTTGTTCTATCTCCTTTAGAATGTAAACATTTTCTCCATTCTCATTACTCTGTAATGGATAGACGAGTAGTTGATGGGTGTTTTTCTATTTCCAAGAAAATTACAAACTACCTCTGAAAAAACAAATTACAGTGAGACTCTGAGAGAACTGGAATAGGGAAGGATGCCATGTGTATATATACAATTTGTAGAGTTAGATTAACTCAAGAAGCTCCCTCCTCTGTCTCTCTCCCCTCTCTCCCCTCTGTCCTCCTCTTAATTCCGGGTTGACCGACAGAACAAGATCAGAGCCATAAATGGCAACAGCAATTATTAGATGATTGCGATACGATACGATATACGTAGTCCCTCGCAACTTTATAATTTCTTCGAAATTTTCAAACCGTCAGCTCCTGCCCCAGAAAAATACTCTCTCACCCTCAACATTTAACAATGGATGGGACACGACAAAAAAAAACAACACTACTACATGATTGTTGAAATTGCTGTTAAAATTTAAATCCGGAATTGTGAGTAGGTTTGGATTGGAAAGTGTGCCTTATGGGAAGAGTTTCTTTCCTTCTACTTTTACTGCATCTTTACAGCTCTCGGTACACTTCATGGTTGACAACACCTCCGCCCTGTTACATTTAAATTGAATTACATTTGTGTCAAACAACACCAACCTCAGTTTCAGTACCTGCATGACGTGGGGGAAGGAAGTATTTTCGATCAGTGCTCATGTTTTTTCGCTGCGTGTGCTCCCACTCCTTCCATTTCCTTTCAAATCCCTATATACTTATTACACCGTACGTCCAACGATAGTTTTTTTAAAACCTGGTTCATATCAATTCCCCTCCAATGGCTTCGTAAACGGTCACCTACAGATGCTATGAATGGACACTTTTATGAAGTCACTGTGGTCGTGGTCCGTGATCATGGCCTATAGCATCATGGCATGGCAGGGCCCGGTCGTGGTCTGGTCTGGCCTGGTCTGGTCCGGATCTCCTCGTAGAGGCACGACACAACTCAAGTTTCCCATAAGAATGAGTTTGTGGTGGACATGGAGGCGAGAGCAGTGGTGCTAAACCACAAATACAAAACGCAGATTAACCACAGGACGCATCCGCGTGTCCATCTGCCAGGTTTTGCATGATTATGATGGACTCGAGATTCAAGAAGAAACGTTTCTCATTTTTAATTGGTAAATATCTTGAGCTTGAGTCCATCATTCAATTAGTCCTACTGTGTTATTAGTATCTGCCTCCATTGGTATAGGTAGGTACATGTACAGGGCGTGTAAGAGAGAGACTACGGGTAGACGAGGGGTTAGCGAAGCATATATCTACTCATATCTAAACTTCCTTAAGGCATACAATAGAGGAAATGTCAGACACTACTCTTAATGGTTTCACTAGGATTCCCTGAGCAAAACAACAGTGAACAGTAACAGATGATATGAGTTTGAAAGAGCTCTTAAAGGTCCTACTCCTAAGTATACTTCCTATACGTAGTAGCAACCTTATTACTGGGCTAAATTTTGACTCTTTCGCTGCGGCAGCACTCATGATGCATATGTCTGTCTCCATAGCTATGTATGTGCATGAAGATACTTTTCATAAGGAGTCATGAGAGAGAAAAGAAATCTTTTCTGTCCAAGTCGTCAAACTTAAGTAGTTTTTTTTATCATTAGCTCGTCTCTCTTTTACTTTTAACTTGTATCATGTATCAGAATATTTGATCTTTAGTCATTTATAATAACCGCTTGAGCGATTATCAAACAATACCTTCGCGGCTAGAGATCCTCTGTACTTACGAGTTATAGACTAGAGCGTGTTTTCTTATTTTTGAAGGACTGCGACTGTGGGACGGTCTAGATCAAGATTTATCTTGATGTGTCCATTACATTTCCTTCTTTCATGACAGTAGTTTCTTTTCTTTCGGTTCTCTAAAATCATTTTCCACATTCATTGCCTTGTGAATCCCATCCTAAACCGCGATCCCATATGGGAACTGGGAGCAGGATGAGCCGTCCAGTTGTTGTTGTTGGGAGTTGACAAGTTGAATAATATATTTTTGAACTGCCATATTATCTGTATATGTAGTGGACACGGTGATGAGCGATGCGTAAATATTGTACTGCCAACATGATATTTGTACTAGATGAGTTAGGTAGTATACTTACGTAGGTAGTCCAAGCTCATGTACATTTTACAAGTTATATGCTTGTAGCAAAAATAATATTATTATTATTGCCATTATTATGAGCATCATATATTGTGAAAGGGAAAATGTGAGTGTAATGTATATCTCATTCATCGTCCAGTGAGACTTGATACTTGAGAGTCAATAATAATAATAAATATTATTATTAATAAAAACTTGTTGCCCTTAAATGATGAGCAGACATTCTATGATGGATAGCATCACATGGGATTACTATTACTCCTTGGAGCCAATCTTTTTTTCATTCCTATATAACATGAAAACTTTTTGAGACAGTGAAATTTTTTCTCCCCTCATCGTGCATTTGTTGTAGTTTCTAAGTTCTCTTTGCATACTGATGCGTGTGCGTATCAAGCGTATCCTTCTTGCTTAACATTTCTTCAAGTCTTTTATCTGTGCTCTGTACTTGTGTTAATACCTATACCTATACCTACCTCGCAGAGTCCAAGTCTCATGGCGTAGCATTGCATTCTGCCTCACTCTGCCCCATATGGTCTACTCCCAGAAATTCCCATTACGATTGCGATTACGAAATTACCATTATCATTGCATTGCATTGGAGGCAGTACGTAGGACTTCTGGCTGAGATAGAAATGGGAAGCATGTCTCTTTCCCTACTCCCTCAAGCACGTCTCCTATATTATCACTTGTTAGAAAAGAAAACATGGAATCGATCGGGAAAATCAGACCGGAATTCTGATAAATTGTTTTTTGATGATAAATAAGAAAAAAAAATCTTATGGAATACCAGTCAAATTCTTCCTGGCACTTAATACCTACTTACGATAGATATGTACTTTTTTTTCCTGTCTTGTGGACTTGTGTATTAAAAAAAAAGTTGTTTTCCTACATTTTCTTTAAAATTCAAAGCATTGTTCCATAATTTTCAAAAGCACAGTCCACACACCAGAGAGAACTGGAAGTTCACTAAAGCGTTTATAAAACGAGCGTCATAAATTATTAATTCTGATTAATTTTATTGAAGGTTTGTATACATTGGAATTTGGAATTTTCAGTCATTAATCCAAAGAAGTGAGCTCCCAGAGAGACATGCATATGTACTGTAGTGATGCCCCTACCTATGTAAACATAATATGCAAATGCATCATATTGCATAACATGCATATCTCTGTCTGCCCTTTAATACATCAGTATAAAAGTACCTACACACTAGTACACAGATAGACTTTGGGCATTCATTTCAAATCTCCCGTCACGGTACACACATTAGCTATTTGATTCTGATACTGACGTGGACGTGGAGATAGTATATATGCTGCACATGTTTTGTCACAGTTGTAACCTTCAGCTCGTAACAGTTAAGTTCAAATTCAAATATTTAGTTTAGTACCTTACAGATTATAGCATGTTCGAATTTTGAATTGAATTGCATTGGCAAATGCAAATGCAAATTGAGGTATTGTCAATTAAATGATTTCCATTTCAACACACGACTCCCTGCTGTACTGTAGGGAATACTAATATCATATCGTAAAAGTAAGTTCGTAAGTTACATATACCGTGAATGACCGAATCAATTCTGGGACCTTTGCATGAATGCAAGTTCAGGCCAGGAGAGGACCTCGCATAAGCCAGCCTGTAATTGAGCGCCCATAGTGATTATTTTTAAGGTACAAAATCACATGCTA
Source organism: Dicyrtomina saundersi (assembly GCA_034695245.1). Lineage (NCBI taxonomy): Eukaryota > Metazoa > Arthropoda > Collembola > Symphypleona > Dicyrtomidae > Dicyrtomina > Dicyrtomina saundersi. Next base: position 4,215 of record JAQFZE010000289.1, on the reverse strand, counting down.
AAAACAATCATAAATTCCCGAGCCTTTTCACTCCTATGTAGTATATTAGTATTATATTTTATTTGAACTCCATAGCACTCTCATTCTGCCACGCACGGTAACCAAATTTTTTTGTTTGGAGCTCCATGACTTGCTGATTTGAATTACTTTTTTTTTCATCCTTGTGTGAATAAGTCGTGTCGTGCTGCAGTAGGTGGTAATTTACCTTTAGCATCCACTATAAACGGTAACAATAACAACAACAAACGGAGATCATATATTATTTGACTCTCTAGTACCTGTAGCTCTCTGTCTGTCTCCCTGTCTGAATTCCTCCAGCATTCAACGAACGAGCGTCCAACGTGAACGTTTTATAGTTTTGTTTTCCTCTCTCTCTCTCTCTCGTTCTTTAATCGCCAAGTGGATGGATGAAGGGTGCGAGGAACGTAAAGCACATTCACACACATTATTATAATTATAATTGTAATCTTGGACATAATATCAGCCGAGTCGTTTACAAAAATTATTTCACGTCTCGCTGTGAAATGTGGAATTTTGATGATAATAGTAATAAACTGCGTCGGTTTGAGTGTGCTCTATTATATAGTTCACAGTCATAATAATTAGGTACGTTCATTAATAGCAGTCCACTTCCCATTATTTTAAGCCATTTAATATGTGAACAGATTTATGAACTCCTCCATACTCCATACATATTATTACCACAAGTGTACTGACAGTTATCTACATACGTCTACCTAATCGCGGAAAAATCAAATTTTGTAAACTTTCATTTTCATTACCATCACCACATCACTCAATAAATCAAAAAGTTACACATTGCTCTTAAAAGGCTAACAACTCACAATCCCACATTTATAGATAGCCAACTATATGTGTAACATTACATACATAGTTTCCCAATGTGAAAGCTTCCATATCAATTTCCCTTCTGAGAATGTGCAAACTGTGTGGGTCCCATAAGTTCCAATTTGCTTGTATTTGTATATTTTTGATTTTTGAATCTGAAATCTAAATTCATTCAAATGACAAAATACGTATTTTAAAAAAACAAAAACCAGTAAAAAACGTATGGTTTAACATACAAGCGTAGGAATCCATAGTTAAAAATTAACTTATAGAACTGATTGACTGAGTGATGTTTCACTTTTACTCCGAGGAGCCCCTTCTCACCCTTCCCTATATTATTATGTGCTTGACGAGACGGAAGAAGGAAACATCAGAAAGGGTTGCCATCACCACACATAAGAGAAAATGGCAGAGTCTTGGAGCAGAGCTAATGCAAAGTCCCCAGATTTTGAGACAGACAACGAGAAAGAAGGCTCGTGTAATTTCCGTTGTATGTATATATATAGCATACTATCAGTAGTAGGCACAGTCTTAAAGATGTCCATGGAAGATGGAATGTGTGTACCTATATGTATAGGCATATATAGCTCTGGGATATAATCTGCATTTGTAAAGGGAGAAGTGAAATTTTAAGGATCGGGAGAACGGGTGTCTCTCTTCTCCTTGTATTGAGTTTCCATGTATATGTTTCGCTCATGTACGTAACTCATGTAAGACATTAAAAGGGCAAACAAAAAAAACAGGACCGAGAACGAGACGAATGAAAGAGTCCGTGAAGGAGGGTGTATTAGAGTCGTAGACAGAAATGGGAGAGAATTTCTGGATCTTCTCTGAATCTATGTGCCTAATACACATACACACACACGTTTGTTGGAAATGGAATTAGACTCAGAGAGTTTGTTGAATAATAGAAAAGCAAATTGCATTTAGATAGGCAAAAATGATCATCATTTTTAAAGAAAACTTGAACGGAAGCCTTCTTGTGGAAGGTGCAGTTTGGTGGACTTGGCCTTTTTCATTTAAGTTTTCATCTTTGCTCTTTCTCTCTCTGACTGTATGCAGTTACATTGCAATGCCATGGAGCAAATAATATCTAGATTTACATATATACGCTCCCTATACATAATGTATGGAGTGTGGGGATGATGGGGAGATAGTTGAGTAGTTAGTACTTAGGCTCAGACTGGAGTTTAGACATTTTTGAGGAGCATTAACCGATTTCATCTTGAAACTTATATAATCCTGTTTAAATAGTTGAAATAATGAAGTCAAGATTTCCCTCTGAGGCATCCACCTTCAAAAACTCTTCATTGTGTCTTTCAACGTTCCAGCTTCCAGCTTCACAGCTTTTTGACAATGCAAAGAAAGCTAGATAGATACTCGCCTAGAGAGACTCTGATATAGTATAATATATGCATTTGCATATATAGGTATATACTTAAATATGTCATAATCACATCACTGATAAACTGTACACACACAAATCTACAAAGAACATGGGCAGACTACCTACCTACGTATAAATATAATTATCTATACAAAATTCATACTACTCATATGAAAAGACATTCCTTTGTAAATTTACAACTTTTGAGCAGGTATATAGTATATAGTATAGGTAGTTAGGAAGTGGCCAGGGGAGCAGTAGGTTTTTAAGGCCGTTTTTTTTTGCTCCTTTCTTCCCGGCAGTAAGCTCATTTCACACTATATAATCGTCTGACATAATTCCTTGTAATGAGAATAATTGTGTGCTCCAGTGACAAAAAGTCATCAAGGTTTTATGAGCTCATTTGAATACATTAGAGGCATCCATTTGCATTGTGATGTGTCCTGCAAATAAATGTAAATGCTAAACTCTCTTGACTCGGTTTTTCATTCAGGGTGTCATTATGTAGTGGGGGTACCTAAGTTACTTACCTTAGGTATATAGTGAACCATTCATAAATTTTACAGTAGTCATATAATATATCCCTTTCGTACATATATCCACTACTACTACTTATCATTGCCACGATTATTGTGAGTACATCTTTCCTTTTCATCCATCCACCAAACTTGTAAACTTTCAAAATCCAAATGGAAGTTGTTTAAATTTAAAATATTCAAATTCAAGCTCCAAGCACCGCACCGTCTAAAGCATTCTTTCCTCCGTCCATGTCAAACAACGTGTGGTGAGTGGGATTTTGGATTTGACTACACTGCCTTCAACAAACTGCATTACTAACTGTCTCTGTCTGTACAGTCTACTGCATGTGGAACAACATCCCTATCCTAGAACGAGGCGACTGGGAGAGGATGAGAGAGAGAGAGGAAACTTGGGGAAAGAAAAAGAAGTAGCACTGTCAATAAATCAGCTTGTTTGACTCTGTTAAATTCACATATTGTGACTTAACGAGTTAAAAGGATGGCGCGACTTGACTCACGTTCAAGTCAAACATTAAAAGAATCAGGACTTTTAAAAAGAGCCCCGCATTAAAAATCACATTGTATTTCCATCCTCATGCGACGAAGGTCCAATCTCAAATCTCAAAACTTGAAATCGAAGAAGACAGGACGACAGTGTGAAGCGGGGAGAGAGAGAGAAACTTCAAGTTTTTGAGGATGATGCTCATGATGTTGTTGTTCTTGATGATGATGATGATGACGGCTACCTGTAACTGTAAATTTAACGTGAAGGCTTTTGAGGCATTAAAGTAGAAAAGGAACATAAACGTAAAGTAATCTAAAAGATATGCATTTACATGAGCAAAGGTAGGTATTTCCACATTATAGGAAAATCATTCAATTACTTACTACTATATCGTATTGAAAGTTCTGGTTTTGGATTTTTTTTTCTTATCGGACGAACAATGGGAATGGACTCTGTCTTTGATTTTAGCCCTTCAGTCATGATGAGCGCTGAGTACAGATAAAGCACGGAGCATAATATAATATATTTCCTTCCATAATTCTTAGCTACATACTGAAAGACACTAATCGCCAGGGTAATGGTAAAATACTGATTCGTAGCCTGATTGATTAAAAAGATTCTTCACTCTGATGGAATTCCATTGAGATCTAAACATTTTTATGATGTTGTTTTTGTGGCTGTTCTTGTTGTTGTTTGTAATGTAACTCCTCCGCTGCAGGTAGTTCAAGTGTAATTCAATGATTACATACAAGACAAGACACTTGGAGCAGACAGACTTTGTCTCGTTTTCCTTTTGATTTTGATATGATTTCAATCTGCTCTGCTGATTCTGTTCAAGTTCTGTGGCTAAAGGTGGACTGAGAGGTGTATAGATGCTATGTTACGATTATACTGCCCAGTAAAAGGACTGTGCCGTTGCCGTTATGGTTGTTTTGGTTGGTATGTAAATTAGGGGG
>JAQFZE010000288.1:0-30470 GCA_034695245.1 Dicyrtomina saundersi | reverse complement strand
ATGTCCTGGACTATTTAATAAGAAATGTTTTGTACCAAGGTGGCGAGTAGTAGTATAGGAGCGGTAGTTTTTAAAATTATATGTAATTAATAATTCATATTTAAAAAAAATTAAAAAAAATATTTAGTTTGTGGTATAGTAATAAGAGGAAAAAATTCATTATTTATTTTTTGAATGTACATAGATTCAAGTATGATGTGGGAATTGGGATTGGACTATAATGTGTGTTAGGAGTGAGAAGCGTGTAAATATTTCAGAATTATTGTGCGTCTGAAAAAATAATGAAATTAATAGAAATGGTAAGGATGGACAAAATGAGTCATATTGGTTTTGGTTTTTGGAGGTAGGTAGTTGGTAGTATAGTAAGGAGCATAGAAAAAGCAACGTTGAGAAAACATTTAGGAAACGCAATTGTGTAGGTACCGTATTTATTATAATGCTACGCGGGTTTCTAATAGTAAGAGGGAGTCCTAATTTAATAACTAAGTATGTAGTAATGATTAGTAATTAATTAGTTGTTTTACATGCGGTAATTTTATGCATACTAAAGTAAAAAAGTATTGTATATTAAATTCTAATTTTTATTTAAATGGGTTTTATTTCAAGAGCAGTAAATGTTTTCAAGTTTTAAAAGAACGCATGGCGTACAATTAGAAGATATACGGTAGCATGTTTTTTTACATAGTGCATGGAAATTGCGTTTCAGAGTTTGGAAAGGAAAAGGGGGAACGTGACTAATTGGCTTTTGTACTGGTCGATGGTAGAAATCCAATAAAGCTCCGATTTCATAAAATCAGCATACGGAATGATTCATTATTATTGTTATGTATAAATTTGTTTTCTACTATACCCACTCACTCTTATATTATAATAATACGTTTTTTAACATGGGCCTAAACGAAAAAATTTGTATGAACTACTTACCCCCTTAGTGAGCGACGTCATTTATGAACTATGCGAATGACTAAGAACTACTGGGTATTTTCGGACTTGAGATTTGAGACAGGAAAGTTTTGGAGTTGGAGCTGGTGGTTTGCAGTCTGTGTAGTCTATGTGTATGCAATTTAACGTGGAAAATGTTTACGTTATTATTGTGTGTATTTACATTGTAATATTGCTTATATGAAGAGTACCTAATTATTGTCGAATTAAATAATAACATATTACATCATATAATAACCAGTGGTAGAGAGATAAGATGAAGAGCAAGGATTTGGTCAGTGGGTACTGGCATGATTTCATATTTTTCATTTCACATCCAGAGGTGTGAAGGAGTAGGAACGTATAAAATTATTGGATTGCTAATCATCAGTATTTATTGAAAGTTTTTAAAATGGTATATTGCCATTTATTCGCGACTTGCAGGCTGTGTGTTCCTCGGTGCAAATGGGCAACATTATTTAATAGCACCGAGGTTTGTGTCTTTGATTTGGGCAGAATGGGTGTGAAAATAATTAAATATGCTGAGAACCGTGATGAGTGTCCTCGTGAACCTGGACCTGTTGCATTTTCTGCAACTTTGGGTATGATTTTGAATTAGTTAGATCAAACGTAGGGATTATTTAAATTATGTGGTATTATTATAAGTATTCAAATGATTTTATTTGGCAGTAATTTCAATTTGCAGTAATATATTTTTATCAGTTTATTATTTATTTATTCAATTTAATTTTAGTTGGCATTATTGTGGCAAGCGTTGTGGTTTTCATGATTATGGGGGCAATATTACTGGGTTGCGTTTGGCGACGTTGTGGACGCCGTCGAATGGGGCAGTTTGCAGTTCAGCAGAATTCTGGAGGCAGTGGCCGTGGGAGACCTAACCGTGAGAAATATGAGGAGCTCAAAGGGGATATGGAAATGACAGATTTTAATGCTGGCCGTGGAAACCAACAGAATGAAAGAGTTGCTGCTGAAACTGATGTTGATGCTAATGGTTCGGACGTGAGCGGCGTGACCAGATTTGGATCCGGAAGAACAACAGTTCTGTCTGCTCCACGTTCGCCTCATTATGATGTGCCACCTCCAATAGTCAGAGAACAAGACAAAGTAAGTGGATTTTTTAATACTTTGAATTTCAGGAGAAGCAAAACAAGCCATTCATAATTTAAAAGAAAAATTTCAATTTAATGTTTGGCAGTGAATGGTTAACCAGTGAAGAATCAAAACTGGCTATATCAAATTTATTTAAATGTTTTAAATAAGTTACATTTGGAATATTTGAATTAATTCAAATATTCGAATTAGTTATTTTTATTTTGGAAAATTAGGTTGTAAATTGCAGAATGTTTTATTATTATGTTTTTGAAAAGTTTAGTTGGCTTTTCCAAAACTTATTTTGCTTTTATTTTATTTTTGAGGGTCACTCAAATGCTCGGGCAATACGATGGCACCGAAAAGGGACGCCAGAGAAAAAGGGAGAAACGGTTCAAATTGACATTTAATTGTAAAATAGGGGACGGGTTATTTTCTGGGACCGATAATTTAATTTAGATTTATTATTGTGTAATGTTTCTCATTATATATTAGGCATATTTTATGCTTAAATCTATTAAAAAATCATTATGATTTATTTAGCACAAATTATGTTTAATTTATTGTTTGAGGAAATTAATTTTAAAATTATTGATACCCTATTTTAGCCCTATTTTTTATAACTGTAGATGACCATTTAATAATAAGCGGAACACCAAAGGTAAAATTTAAAATGAAGCTGCATGTGTTTAACAACATATTATGTAGCAGTATATTGTGAATGAAGAAACAAAATAATTTATACCTATTTAAAGTAATTTATTTATTAATTAAACGTTAATTTTTATAAAATTATTTTGAAAATTTTCATATGTTCTATTTACACCTTTTTTTTAAATTGAGACAAATTTTATTAACTTGTTTTAGAAAAGCCTATTATGCTGTATCTACATGTTTTAAAAAATTACAAAATGTTCTATTTACATATTTTTGAAATTGTAAAATATACCATATTAGGATTTCAATATGTGTGAAAAATGGTATATGCATATTTTTTTAAGATTGTGATACTTGACACATTTTTTAATTAGCGGATTTCAGTTTTACTTAATAGGAGTATATATAGGTCATATTGTTTCTTCATAGGCGATATGAATTTGTAAAAGTAGACAGGATTGGAAGGTTAGAATGTGGATGTGGTCATTACACGGTTTTTGTAATATAGGTAAAAGAGCGTTCAAAAATAATGTTATCCCATTTGGCTAATTTTCTAAACTACCTACCCCTCGTCATTCATGTTAAGCACAGGGCAAATTGTCTTTTGTAAGACGCACGTTCCTACCCAAGCGATAATATCATTTTTGAACACTTCGTAATATAATTTAAAAATATTATTTAGTAGGCATATTCTGCGTACTATAGCTTAATAATTTATTGAATTGCAATAGCTCTCCAAAATTCATCATTTTTGGAAAATGATAATATAAAATATATAAAAAAATAGTAAAATGATTTTGGTTTATGGTCCCAGAGATTTTAAAATAAATATAAGAACAAAAATGTTTTGAATTTTAGTGATTTTAATTGTTGTTTGATTTAGTTATAGTGCTTAAATTTGAATTTAGGATGTAAGATATACTTTAAATTCTAAAAACAAAGTAGCGTAGTTTGCATTTTTGTCAGTTTAAAAACGATGTAGATAGAGTATTTTGCAATTTAATATTACTTAACGTAATATATTGTATTTGGAGTATAGGCTGACATCAATTAATTATTTTGATCTGAGGAATACATAGGTAACGCATTTATTTATGTTTGAAATTAGTAGAAATAGTAGATATAATCTAAGAGCATATAATATGTAATGCATTCCAAACATGCATATCCTTGGAAATCTAATAAGTGCGGGGGTGGTAAATCATGTCCAGTCATTGAGTAGAATGGCATGTGTAACGAATTCACTGCAATGAATGAAGTCTAGCTGTAAGTGTGGAATGGAATGGCAGGCTGTGGCATGTTCTTTGTATGGAGTGTGTGGGGTGTCTGCATAAATTATGTGGTGAGCAAATATAACAATTTACGCTATGCATTTTATACATACATTTAGCACTGCATCTCATGTAATTTATGCAGTGCTTTTTCCAGCGAGGCAGACTGAGACCAGAACTGACATTCTGCTTTTGTTTTGTAGGTACTTAGGTAGGTATTTGGAACGCAGTCATTACAGAAATATTTAATTTGAAATTAAGATTGATTTGTGTTTGGGTGTGTATAAGTATGGGTAAGTGTTTTATATACTCGATTCATAAAGGTGTTAAATGTAGTATTTATATGTTTTGGAAAAGTGAAAAATGTTCGATTTACTTAAATCATAGCTGTGCAAAATGTTTGATTTACATGTTTTGAGAAAGATTGAAAATGCTTTGTTACTATGTTTTTCAAAAGTCTTAATATTCTTTTTATACATTTTTAAAAACTGCAAAATGTTCTATTTACATGTTTTTTATAAATTCAAGCAACGAAGGCTGCCTGCGTTGGCTGCATTATCCGGCCCTGTTAGTGAGCAACATATAGAATGGATTTTTGACAACAATTTTTTTTATATATTTTTGAAGCTTCGTGTAGCGAATGCGTAGGAAGTGTGGCAAGTGGCGATGGTCCTTACTGGGTTTGGCTGCGTAATTCCTCTCAGCTTTGCGTTCATAATTTGTCAAGATGGGGACAAAAATTTATGCGAGCAGTAGATGACATCGAAGATTGCCCACAGGAGCCAATTAATTATGGTACAAATTTTTTAAAATAATTTTATTAATGAAGAGTTTTTTGGCAAACTGGGATAACTCATTTTTATGTATTTGTAAATTTTCGATGGGCCTTCAATTCCTTATACATTACTTAAACGGGAGTCTTAGACCCTTCGGCTCAGTGTGGGTCCCTTGATTGCCAAACCTAGTCATTAAAAATTCCCAGGCCCTAAAAGTAACCAGTCTGCCCCTGTTCAATGTTGTAATTGATACTAAAAGATATTACTGCTAATAGTGTTGTTACTGGCATGCAAAATAGCAGTAGTAATAGGTTTGCTCTGTAGTTAAGAATAATTTATTTTTTTATTTTAGGTATTACTGTTGGAGTTCCCATTGCTGTTGTTGTTGGAGTTGGTCTTGTTCTTGGAGGAAGTATTTTTTTCCTTCGTCGCCGTGGACGCTGTGGTGGCCGTAGTGAGCGCCAGGAGCTCGTGAATGAGGAAGGGGGAGGACCATTGTCACTGGAAAATCCGTTGTATGGAATTAATCCCGATCTTACTCCACAGTCAGAAGAACCCCAGCAACCTCATCCCGAACAACAACAACAACAACAAGACATTAAAATTAAAGCTGATGCTGAGACTGAGGGTGAATCCGCTCATCAAACTGAACAGCAACAACAACAACCACAGTTTCAGCAACATCCACAGCCTCAACAACTCCAAGTCAAATGTGAACCTGTGGGTTTTGACTTTTCATTCGAAAAGGAAGATGATGCTATCCGCTATCCCAATGGCCCTTACCCTATTTTTCCTGAAGGAGACGCGGATCAGGCATTTTTAAATGTTTTTTCACAGGATGAAAATGAGAAGGAGGAGGAGATCGAATTCGAGCGGAAATAATAATAAAAAATGTATTATTAATAATAATGGTTGTACGAAATTTGCTACTTAGACTTTTGCTACTCAAGCCCAAATTAATAAATTCATGCAGGCGCTTGATAAAAATACATTGAAGAAGCAATAGTGTCCTGAATAATTACATACACACACATGAACCTATGAGAGTATTTTTGTACCAATGTTTAGTTAATTACTATTTTGTGCTCAGGTAGCATACGTAGTATGTTAGTTAGCAAAAAATGTCTAGGTATCAAATGTCTGTAGTTTAAAATGAAATTATATGTGTGTGTGGCAGTATAGCTTACTTCAAACTATGTCCTAAAAATTATTAATGTTGAAAACATGACTAACATATGTAAGTATACTGAAGAAGCATATTATTGTGTGAAGAATTAAAACTACCTATATTCATTTTTGGCTAAAAATAATTTCTACTATTTACAAAACGTTTCTCAAATAGGTCTTGAAAGTATTTATATAGAATATTTTGCACAGTTCAAATACATGGAAATAAAATATTTTGCACAGTTTAAATACATGGAAATAAAATATTATGCACCTTTTCAAAAATTTGGAATTAGAACTTTTTGCACCTTTTTAAAAATATGAAACAAAACCATTTTGCGCTTTTCATAAATATGGAATTAGAACATTTTGCACCTTTTTAAAAATATAAAATTATAAAATTTTGCATCTTGTCCTAAAAGTTTAGCACCTTTTAAAATGTGAAATAAGAACATTATGCACCTTTTCATAAATATGGAATTACAACATTTTGTATTTTGTCAATAACATGAAATTAGAATAATTTGCGACTGTTCACAAATATGGAATAAGAACATTTTGCAACTTTTCAAAAATATGGAATAAAAACTTTTTGCGTCTGTTCAAAAATATGGAATGAGAACTTTTTGCGTCTGTTCAAAAACAAAGAATAACAACATTTTGCATCTTGTCAATAACATGCAAACAGGACATTTAACATTTTCGAAAAGCTTCTTATTCATATTTTACGCATGTTTCCTATTTTGTTTTCATGATATGGCTTACCTAAAAATATAAAAAATATATAAATAGTTTGTTTTGATTCTTCATTGATGACAGAAGTAGAGACTTTTTAAGTGCATTTTCACATGCAGCTGTAAATTTGTACCTAGTTGTAGGGATTTCGTTTCCTTTCTGTATATATAGTGTGCATGCATTTATGGATATATACAGTATGAATAAATTAAATTTCTAATATCCTAATTAATAATTCCACTTGTAGTGGCAAATATTATCGGTAGGTAATAATATAAAAATTTACTCATTGCTTGAGCGTATGACTAGACCATACATAATTCCGTGTCTGTGCAGTACAAAGCTCTAATAGGATTAGGAATACTACTTAAAGCTTTAATAGTTGAGCGTATATGCCTAGGTGGTAATAATTGCGTGACTGACTATTACTGTAAGCTTATAATATATGTGAGTTATATGCCTTGTCGAATTATTACAAACGAAATGTTGTATCTACTATGTAATATAGGGTTTAGGTTTAGCATAATATTAGTTTGGTGCTGCGTAGTAACTACCTACAAATAATGTAAAATTAATTAATTTGGAATTTTTCTTAGTTTATTGTAGTAAGAGTGGGAGAAGTGAAGGACTGAATTTTTTTATACGTAAAAAAATGTACTATATAGTTTTTTAAATGGACTATCAAGTGACTTGTATTTTGTGTGCTTACTGTAGGCGCGATTTGTTTCAACCTCCAACGTGTACGTTATATACTCCATTAACTTGTACTACATTTAAAAATAATAAAAGTGACGTGAACTTTATTTTAGATATTAACGAGTTTTTTAGTTTGCATGCGGAAAATCTCAGTAAATTATTTATTAGAATACAGCCACGATTAAACGACGTAACCAGTGCATGTAAGCACAGAGTGCATGGACACTGTTTATTTCGAGATATTGAAAAACAATTGGCAGTTTGGAAAATCAAAGAGCAACAGCAATTATATTTTACGTGTAGTGGAAAGTCGTGTAAAGTTTTTTATCAGTCTGTGACGGCATTAAAAACTGCAGTTTTATCTGATTTTTTTATTGACACTGAAGTCATGGATGTTTCAAATAAATTAATTCAGTGTGAAAGAGAACAACTCAGAAAGCAAACGTGTCACATGAATGAGTTTAAACTTTATTTTGAAGATTTTGGAAAACAAATAACTAAAGGTCTGACAATTCTTGATGATAAAATAAAAAGTTTCGAAAAAAATCAAATAATCCAGAATGATTTAGTTACAGATGAAATTTCAATTGAACACGGCAGAGGTAATTGTTTTTTAAATTTATATGTTACATAATTGTGTGTATCAGGAAAAAAAAAGGACTTAATACTATATGTGCAATACAAATAGTTAGGTAATGTTTTTTATTTTGAATTTATTGATTTATATTAAAAAGAAATTTCAACTAAAAAAAGAAGTTACTCTCATTTAATGAAAGAAATACCTACACATAAGGAATTTTTACCTGTACTGCAAAAACTATTTGAAGTACGAACCGTGAAAAAAAGAGGCAGAAAGCCAAACATTAGATCAGAATATAACACGAAGCTGAATAATACAGGGAAAGGAAATATTTTTGAATCAAACATGAGAAATAAAATTTTAGCTACCACATCGACTACAAAAAGTTCTAGTGGCTCACAAGAGAAATATCGGTCGAGTCAGTCAGCCAATGGGGAGCATCGCATAGGTAAACCCAGTGCTGCTTCTGCTTCTGTTCCCCAATACAAGAAATTTACTTCTCCAAAGCAAAATGATGATGATTTAGAGGTTGTACACTGTAAAATATCTAATGCGAAGAAAAGCATCTCTGCAGTCTCCACAGTGGCTACTTCGTCACCCAATCGCAAGCGCCCAGTACCATATAAATCAAAATTCTATTTTCCACAGAAAAAAAAGTCATTTAAGCAAACTGACACAGCAACTGCCCAAACATCAAATGACCATGTTGTAGTTACTACTACCACCGAGCCTATAACGCCTGCCATTGGACTATCATCGCCATTACATTCCAATGAAAAACCAGCAGTCCCAATTGCATGTAAACCATCTATAGAAGGTAAAAACATTTTTAATTATATTTTTGTAATGTTAAGTTTTCCTTTAGGTGTGGCCTTTTGTACTTTTATTCATTTTTGTAATTTTTGTGATTGTTTAGTTATGCATTCACTGATTAAAAACACAAATATTTCAACTGGCAATTCACCAAATACAAGTAACAACTCGAGTTTTCTGAGCAATGGCAGTGGTAAATCGCAACGTCAAACTAAAACTGCTAGTGTTATGTTGAACCGCAATTTGCCGTATCGTCACATCCTTCCAAAGCCAATGACTGGTGGGATACCTGGAGTGAATTCAAGTAATAATTTTCCACAGCATGGGGTGAATTGCGAGTCAGTACAAGCTCCAATTATAACTAGACCAGTGACTAGCTCCATCACAGGAAGTCTTGGGCAATTTATTTCAACATCACCAACATCAAAAATACCGTTCCCAATAAGCAACTCAATTGATCTTGTGACTGTGGCAACTGAGGATTTATTAGAGAGTTCCGATTCCAGTACTAAATCTGTTACACAAGAGTCAGAGTCAACCAATCAGAATATAGCTTCAACTTATGAACAAGTAACAGAAGTTGCAGATAACACTGAAAATTCAGCAGTTACAAATGAAGAACAAATTTCAGAATCTGAATCTGATGAACTTTCACAAGAAACTGATACAAGTGAAACTACACAGCAATCTACTTGCACGAAAGAGAATGAGATTTCTAGTCCTTTACCGCCTGGGGAAACAAGGCAAACTATGGCTGAAGTTGACAATGAAGCAATGGCTCAAAATACGATACATGTAAATGAGCAAGACTCAACTAACACCAATACTGTACAACATACTACATCACCGACACCTTGTGAGGGATCAGAAGACGGCACTGCCTCACATGTTACAGTTCTATCACCTGCAAGGTCAGTTTCTCCGTTGCGCCGTAGAGAACTCGCAAAGCAAAAAAAGCTTGATAAAAAGAAACAAAAACAAGAAAAACGTGAAGCAAAACAGAAACGTCGTGATGCAAAAAAAGAAGAACGAAAACGAAAACGAGAGATAAAACAGAAACGTCGTGACGAAAAGAAACGAAAAAAAGAAACGAAAAAACAGGAGAAAAAACAGAAACAACAGCAGCAAAAACTCAAGAATGGTATTATTAGTAGTATTTCTGAAGACGATTCGTCGAAAATAAATGCTGATGACAATACAAATTGCAGCAGTGGAAAGGAATCTCACTCAAGCTGTAGTTCAAGCAGTAGCAGTAATTCATCGTCCTCTTCAAGCTCTGATAGTGAGTAAGAAGTATGCGAATTGATGCAAATGCGTAGTCATATGAATAAATACTAAAAGTAAATCAGTAATGATTATTCATTCTAGGAACAAAGGTTCACAATTAAGCAAAAAGTTGCAAACGTAGATGTTTATATAAAAAAAGGAGTTTGAAACATTTATTGAATTACTGAAAAATACATGACATCAAATATTTTAGTGAATTTCTAAATCATTGAGTTCGAACTAATTTTTAAACTTTCTATTTTTACATCCAATCATTTTATTTTTAATACAAATTAGAAAATGAATATATTTTATACATTTACCACAAAACATTTTATAAAAGAATGAAATATTAGTTTTTCTACTTTTATATTAAAACATTACCTCGCCACAACTGTTTTGTATTCAAAGGACTAGAATAAATGCTTCTTTAAAATCCAAATATTGTTCATTCTACAAACATTATCATTTGATAGATATTATCTCATATAAATTTATTGTGTAAGTATATTTTATGCATTGATCTACTTTATTTCAAATTGTTTGCTTAAAATGCACTACGTCTACAAGAAATTTGACAATCACAACATCCAACTAATAATTGACTAATCAATCATTGACTAACATTTACTACCTGTTGTTGTAATATTGTTATACAGCAACATAAAATATTCCTTTTCTAAGGAATGGAAGTAGGTTCCATACTCACGTTTTGGTTTCCAGGTTCTTCAGTTTCTTTATCTTTTTGGATGTTATCTGCAAGCATGTCATCAGTAACTGCTTCGTTATGAGTTTGCTTTTGGTATGGTTTCTTGGATTTTTTTAAAGGAGCAGTAAAACGTGCTTCAAGCCTTGGGTCAGACATTGAAGACGATTGCTCATCATCTGAACTATCTGAAGTTGTAGTTGCAGTAGCTGTGAGTCCCAAATTTGGTTGTTTTGTCCCATACATTGCTTCAAAAAACGATGAATGATTTTCTTCTTCCTCATATGGATCCAGAGGACGAGGAATTTGGTTTTGTTTATTTAAATATACAACCAGATGTTTCATATTTGGGTAGGTAAAAGCAATTGTACTCCCTCCCCAATTGTTATATTGCATGTCCACCGAATCAGGAATGTTCGCATTCAAAAGGACACTATACATTCCGGTTTGCTGATTTAGAATCAATCTTATTCGAATTGATTTCAAAGTAATGTCCGGGTTTTGCCAGAACTCTATTTTTGCTTCCTTGCTTGCCCATGGCTCTTCAAATGCTCGTCCAGGTTCTTTATCGTCAAAAAATGAAATAAGTTGAGTAATTCTTCGGCCAGAACTTTGGTGATTTGAAATTTGCTCCAAGATTTCTTGAATGAATGCAATTACAGAATGGCTCTCATAAACGCTGAACCTGATTCTGGAGTGCTCTAATGTTCCATTGTTTTTACCAAAATTATAGAAATAACAGCCAGTAAAAACGTCAAATGCAGTTCTTGCTTTAATTATAGTTCCAATCTATGGTATACAGAAAAAATTTGTATAGACTAATATTTAGATTTGCTTTTTAAACGAATACTAAAATAAAAAGCCTTACTGTTTCTGCATCTTTGTGTTCAAAAAATGCCCAATGTGTAAAGTTGTCGTCAAAGGGGAACGGCTCTTCCTCAGTGTCACAAAAAGGATTTTCATTGCTTTCGGGTTGATTTCTTTTTGGTTTTATGTAACTGCTTTGCCCGTAATTGAACAACTCGTCAGAAATTTCCTGTAGGTGCTGTGAAGAATGCTTGGGTTTCGTTTTTTGCTTTAAAGATACTTTAAGGTGTTGTAAAGGAAGTGAACTCAATTCTTAAATTAAAAAGAAAAGAATTTTAGGCTTACACACAAGTAACATTAAATAAATTTCAAACAAGATAAATAAAATAAATAATACGAATCTAACTTCGTCTTCCTGTTTGGCTAGTCCTGAATTCAGAGTTCTTCGAATCCATTTTAATAGCTTGGAACACTTTGTTCAATAACTTGTAGCACTAGCAAGAGTAGTGTGGATGTACGATTCCATTAGGTCCCAAACATCAATAAATGTGGAAATACACATTCACTGCTAAATTATACTTTTACCTCGTACTACAAACGTTTTGGTGTTTATTTCCATGAACCGGATTGGATGAGTACCTTGCACTAATCAGCTATCAGTATAATTGTTGCACAAGTGCAATAATATGAACTGATATTTCTTACATCTGCGCAATACATGCTACGCGTATAGGAACGATAAAAGATTTGTCCACTGTACGCATACTCCATAAGTTTACATTGGTAAGCTTACATCGTTCAAAGACGCCCAGAAACATGTTTGGCCTTACCTTAACTTTAACATTGTATCATGCGCACTGCTTAATTAAGTATTAAAGCAGTAAAATAAAACTGCGTTGATGTTTAATAAGTCGCAGCGCATGCGGTAACTTTCCTACTTTATTTATATAGAACAACGCGTAGTAAATCGTATCATTTGGTGAACCTGCATTCGTTTTGACTGCAGTGTTAACAACTTGTGTCATTCTGACTATAAATACAAATAAAATGAAAGCACCATCCTCAAATCACGATACGTATACTTGTGTCGGTTCAATTTTGGGACCATGTACAGAAAGTTACTGTTTTACTTGCCATAATCTTGTTATATTTGACGACGACGATCCTACAGCTCAGCTTTTGTGTGAGAACTGTTTTTTTAGGAAATGGAAAAGCGGAGTTTGCGATACTGTTGAAGATAAAGAGTTTGAAGCGGCTGTTACTTTACTTTCGTTGAAAAAACCTACTGTGCTGCCACTTTCTAAGAACTACGCTAAACAATGCGCTGTTTGTGAAGTTGAGCTGCTTACAATTCCTCGAACTGTCATTGACAACGCCCACGGCAATAACTCTTTTCGATGCAAGTCTTGTCAGCTACGAAACAAGTTCCCACTTCGATTTCTTAAGAAACATACGGGGATTCATGTGGAAAAAGACCATCGTTCAGTACATGTGTCAATTAAACGACACAGGATATTTCTTGGACGCAGTGGTTGCGATACGACGTACAAGGAATATTTGTTCCGTCGTATATTTAACGAAGTTCCACACAAGTTCAAGGATATTTCAGATCTTGTGTTGAATTATGATGACGAATTGGATTCGCTTCCAAGTTCCAGTGACAGTGGCAGCGACAGTTCAGAAGAGGATGGGGACCAAGAATGGGAACTGGATTTTGCGTGAATACTAAGCATGAAGGAACCTAGTAACAACCATACTTATTTTAGTTGTAAGGGCAGCATTATTGGAAAATGCAGTGAAAGAATAGGATTTTGTATTCAGTGCCATAATAATATTATACCGACATCTATTGACAACAACCAACGAAAATACAATTACTGTCGCGACTGCTTCAAAGAATTATTCATAAAGACACATATTATATTTTCAATCGCCAGCAGAAATATAGTAACAGCTAGTTGTTCGTGTTATTATGCTGCTACAACAGATAAAACTATTACAAAAGCAGAGTTAAGTAAACGCGTGAAGTTCCCAGATAAATGTTTTAGTTGTAATAAAGAACTTATTGTAGTGGATTTCTCTAGCCTCGAAGCGAACGTAATAAACGGAAGTTTCAGATGCACTAAATGCAGAATAAAAAATCTGCATCCCTTAAGATTTCTCAAAAAAGCAGCAAATGTACATTTTGACGGCAATTCAAGAAAAATGCACTGCTCGTCTATTGCTGACGGCGAAGAGCGAATTTTTGGTATGTACAAATCTAATATAAGGTATAAGGATTACGTTGTACATCGTGCTAAAGAAGCAAATCCTAAGATACGTAAATCTATTGACGAACTCAAATGGGACTATTCACCAAAAGGTACTGACAGTGAACTTTCAGACGTGTCAGATGAGAACTGAAAAATCAATTCTTAAAATGCCTATCACAGGGTGTAGTTTTTGTGGGAACTTAAACGTTATTAAGAAGTGCAGTAGTACTTGTCACTATCAGCTCTCTATTTCATATGCACCTCATGACTGTGAAAATTTAAATTCAGCACCAGAAAAAATTCAAGAGGGGCAAATTATTTGTCCTACAAACAATACTGCAATAAACAATTCAAATGCGATCATACACGATGATTGTATCATAAACTATTGTGCAAAGTGTAAAACTGATATCATAGAACCAGCTCAAAAAATTATTTCTAAATGTACCCCGAACGTTCAAGATGATTTCCAATGGATAAAATTTAGAATTACCCAACCTTGGCAAATTGATTGCTGTGTCTGCCATGAACAAATCATAAAACAACGTGATCAATTGGTCCAAGAAAATGACCAATTGTATAAATATATGTTTTCATTTAATTTTAACCATACATTGTGTGGAACCTGCTTCAGTAATAATTTATTCTTACTAAAGTACTACAAGGAACCCAATTGCAGTTGCGATTTATCATTTGCACGAGTAAATCAATCTATGATATCAAGATTTTTTGATGTTCACGGAGAATACGATTATTACATGCATAATTATGTGAAAGCATTCGCACGTCAGCAGGATCAACAGCAAAGCCAAGTGTCCTATGTATTTCTTAATGCAAAGCAACGTGAGATTGTAGATCTCGTTCAACGTCAAATTGAATTGCCGGATAGAGAAATGTTAAGAAAACCACTACGTGCAATTGTTATTGGAAGTGCCGGCACCGGTAAATCTGCCATCATCCGTGAAATCAGGCTTCGGTTAGAAGCAAAACAAAGACAGACAAAAACGTTTAGCTATATAATATGTACATTTATGGGACATGCTGCATTTGAAATCAAAGGACAGACAATTCATTCTGCATTTCATATTAACCCTCACGGTAATAATTATACATATCAGTTAAGACATAAAAATTTCTTCAAGCAAGCTGAACAGTATCAACGGGTGAAATTTATTCTAATCGATGAAATATACTGTGTGGGATTAAAATTACTCAAGTATATTGATGCGTTTATGTGCAAAATGGACCCAAGTCATGGACGATATCCATTTGCTAACAGATCACTAATATTCTGGGGTGACGCGTTCCAGCTCGGATGTATTTCTGACATAAATCTATACAAACCTGTGAAAAAACTGCCTAATGACTTAGTGAATATAGCACGTACTTTCCGTGGTATTGACAGAGCGTATGTCCTAACTGAGACGTATAGACAAAATCAACAAAACAACGAAGAAAATGAATACTTAGAATTCTTAAACCGTTTGCGGTATTTTCAATGCACTGATACAGATGTCGCACGAGTAAACCAACGTCGTCTTTCACATCTTAAACTATCTGAACCGCCTCACGTAGTCAATGAGTTTGAAAATGCAATACATCTGTTTCAACGAAATAACGATGTAGCTGCTCACAATAGGTAAGACAAACACGTTTTTATTCAATGTTTTAAATACACCTATACTAATAGCATATTATTATATTATTAGGAACTCACTGCATCGGTTATTTGAAAAAGAAAACATAATATACATACCTAGTTCAAGTCCACCAGGTCGGTGTGAACCAGGAATTGAACTAGCAATTGGAGCTAAAGTTGTTCTAACACGCAATATATCAGTTGACGAAGGATTGACAAATAATGCTCAAGGTACGGTAGTGGATATAATTTACAGGAAAACTGAAAACCGTGCCAAATGGAACAACCGAGTACAGGCTGTACTTGTCAATTTCCCGCAGTATACGGGGAGCCAGCTTGAAATTTCCCAAAAGGGAATTGGATTTGAAATTGTACGAATGCCAGAAGAGAGGTACGACCCTAATACCAAAGGATGGTATACCGTAAACAAGTTACCACTAAAACTCTTCTATGCATCAAGCTATCACAAAATTCAAGGCGCAACGCTGCAAAAAGGATGCATCTTCTTAGATACATATGAATTGTTTGCCTGTGGGACTTACGTGGCATTTAGCAGATTCCGGAATTTTGATTCCATTGCAATTGTGGATACATGTGAAATCTGTCCTTCAAGATTAAAGAATTGTATACACAAGGACGACATGCGGCTACGTTTCGACGAAGAAAAACGACTTAAACTACAAGAACAAAGCCGAACCACGAGCTCTAACGAAGCTCACTCCAGTATGTAGATTTTAGGTACACTTGTACAAAATGGAGATTTCATGTGATGTGGATGTGTTAGATGGGTAGACAGTATTTTGTCGTACACTTGTACAAGATGTACATGTCATGTGATGTAATTGTGTTAGATGGGTAGACGGTAAATTGTGGTACACTTGTACAAGATGCAGATGTCATGTGATGTAATTGTGTTAGATGGTTAGACAGTATATTGTGAATAGATATAGTGGTATTAAAAAGTAGATGCGTTTATTGCATTAGTATCAGTACATGTTTTGCAGTGATTTAAAGATGTCTGAAATTCGACGTAGTTACCTTAATCATAGGCTTACTGGCAGCTTTTCTGGTCTATCTGGGTTTTTGCAGAATAAACAAAAATGGAAAGATAAGAATGAAGTTACTAAAGCACTTTTAAAACTTAAATCATTCTCTGTACATCGTCCAGTTAAGAGAAAATTTAAAAGACGCAAAACGTTATTTCATTTCACTAATGAAATCTGGTGCTTAGATCTGAAAATTTTAGGCAGAATTTCAAAATTCAATAACAATTATGAAAGTATACTATTTTGTATTGACAGTTTTTCAAAACGTCTTTATTGCCGGTTTCTTAAACACAAAACACCAGTTCTAGTAATCAAAGCTTTAAAACAAATATTTAAAGAAGCTCAAGCAAAACCCCTGTATGTGTTTTCTGATGAAGGCGGAGAATTTCGTTCTAATCAATTTAAACAGTTTTTAAAAGAAAACAAAATCAAATATTATAATGTTTATTCTGAGATAAAAGCTGCAATAGTTGAACGAGTTATTAGGTAAATATTCTTATTTTATTCTAATTGTATTGTGCGTAGCCATTATCATAGTATTTTTACATTTATCACATTAAAACTTTGTATTTTTATTCAATAGAACAATCTTTGAGAAAGTTCAGCGATATTTGACACAACGAAATACAAGTAGATTTGTAGACGTATTTCCAGAATTCGTTAAGACCTACAATAATTCATATCACACTGCTCTGAAAAGGAATCCGAATGAAGTTAATCTCTATAATGAGAATGATATATGGAATAATATATTTGTAAAATCAAGTAAAGGTCTTAAAATTCAGAAGCCACGGTATTCCGTTGGCGAACGTGTACGAATATCTAAAATCAAGTTAACTTTTTCCAAAGGTACCTTTAGGTTTTAGTACTTTGAATAAAATACTGTTTTTAAAAACAAATATTTAACCATGATTTCGTTACAATATTGATCATTTGTGATTTATATCTCAAACAGGTTACACGGCTGCATATAGTGACGAGACTTTTGACATTAAATCTGTACATTTAAACACAAATCCCATAACTTATAGCTTACAGGATTTGGCAGGGGAGGAATTGACAGGAAAGTTTTATGAACAGGAAATCATAAAAGCATAATTTATACAAGTTAAATGTACTCAGCAATATTAGCCAATACAATTTCATCGACAACAATGCCTACTTCATTTAAACGAGCTTGTTGCAGCAGGCGAACGACATCTAGCAGTGGATTGATTGACCCGATTACATATAATTCAATGAATTCCTCAGGACCAAGTAGTATTTATTTAACATTGAGTAATCACCAAAACAAAGATATTTATCCTGCAAATACTGGAAGTAAATTTGTTACAATTCTCCCGTACCCAATGCGATTATTCAATTACGAAGTTGGATTAATAAGTATTCGTTTTACTCCAGCAGAGCCGTATCAAAATGTTACCACTATTAATCCTGCGACTACAAATTTGCTGCAACCCACATCTCAAACAAACGCTAAGCCCACTAAAATAGATTATTCATTAATTACTACAATATTCCCGAATATAACGCCACCAAAAGTTAATACTTTTGAGTATGTAATAAACGAAGCTAAACTTATGAAATTCTATATAAAGTTTACGGAAAAATTAACACAATCTTCGTTTCCATTTAAACTTACAATAGTTGTTATAGAAAACGATATTTATGCTGATTTCGTCTTTTCAGCAAAAACAGATCAATCAAATTTACAAGTACCCAAAATATTTTCTGAATTATTTCATTTTAATCGTTTTCGATTTAAACCAGGTAATTTTTCAGCCTATGAAAAAACACACCAATCTGATTTTGATAAAGTTCCTATGAAAACTAAATTACAATTTAAAACTGAAGAATATACAACAATGCAAAACATTATTGTTGTTTGGCAAGGTTACGAAGGTTTAGAACCTTTCCGACGCGAGAATATTACAGGTGACAGAGATTTTCGTCATTATATTGAACGCATTAATGCAGCTATGAAACTAGAAGAATGGGGACTTTCAATTACGTTTTCTAAAACTGATCTAAGTAATACTAAATGCACGCTTGAATTTACTGGAGGGGATTATGAATATGTTGTTATTCCTACAAAATTAACACTTTGTCTTGGATTCATGGACGATAAATTTACTCCTGGTGTTTACGAATCACAATTTAATTTTAACCTAACTGAATACGACAAAATAGAAGATCTTGAATATATTTATTTTAGATTCTTTATTGTATATTCCCATCAACTAGCAATGGACGAGCCAAAAGATTTAGAAGTAAATAACGTTATTAATGATTTAAATCTTACGTTTGAAAAATATCTTTGGTCAGATACGAAAATACAATTTAAACTTACTAACGGAGTACTGTCTGTCCCAGATTTACGTGCTGATATTTCAATCCAACTACCAGTACTACTAAATAAGTTTTTTGGTTTCAAGGATGAATTAATTTTTAAAAGTGATACACAGGCTACAGTAAGAGAAGAATTAGCTGAAGAGGAAGAAACTGAAAACATAATTGATGAAGGAAATGAAATTCTTGACCCCATTGATACATTGCCTGCAAAACGATTATTTATCCTATGTGATCTTGTAGAAAATAGCTTATATACAGGAACACCATACCCTATTTTAAGATCAGTTGATCTCCCAACAACATATAAAATAGAAGTTAAACATGAATTTGTTCCCATTCTTTATTTGACAGCAACACAGACGCACGTACAAGTTCTCCGTTTCAGTCTAGTAGACGAATATGGTAAACTCATTCACACGGAAGATAATTCGAATTCAATTATTGAATTACATTTACGGCCACGGTTAGAATAATAAGAAAAATGCGTAAAATAAGTTGTGAACCTAATTTTGATAACAACGGGAAAATAGAGTGTAAACTTGACCCTCCAACTACAAAACATAAGCAAAAGAATAAATTAAATGTTAAAAATACCATTGTAGAAAACGATCAAATAGATTTAGATTCAAACGATACAATAGATCAGTCAATGCCAGAACAAGATATTAACGACGAACTAATACCGGAAAGCACATCTTCGTCGTATTTAGTTCCAATAAAACCCACAACAACCTCTGCTTCTACATCAGTCGTTAAAAGGCATCGGTCTAATACGAAATATCAAAAATCACTTGCCACAAAAAAACAAATTAAGAAACGTAAAAGTGCAAGAAACATACAGCGCCCTCACAAGCGACAGGTGGGAAAAGGACGAACTATGAGACGCCGTGGACAAACTGGAGGAGGAAGGCGAAGACGATACCGCCGATCCCAAGTAGGGGGTAAAATAAAGAGGATTTCTATTTCTCGAGTTAGAAGGAGGTACAGAAGGAGACGGACAAGACCTACAGTTCACGTCCAAGGCGGAGCAGGAAGACGATACCGAAGACGACGTAATTGTGCTTGAATAACGTATCTTAACCATATAAAGTATCAGTAAATTTAAAATAAATAAAAACAACTAAACAATGGAAGCTGATAGTGGAGTGTATAACGAGGGGACGACACTTTATGAAGGGAGTCAAAAATCTATCCAATCAAATCTCCTTTTGGAGAAACTTCCACCCACTGACATTTCTGTTTTATTCAGTGGAGAGTACAGCCAACACTACCCATTACTATCCCCGAAAGCTAACCAAAATCCAATTATATTTGATATTATTGGAAATCCTGGAAGATACATTAATTTAAATGAAAGTTTTCTATTAAATACATGTCGCGTGGTCCTTGCAAATGGAGAGAGCTTGGAAAAAACTGATGTTGTTGCTCCATCATCTGTATTATTTCACGCCATGTTTACTAATATGCAATTCTTTCTAAACAACCAATTATTAACAGACTTTTCAAATAATTACCCAATGAACGCGTACTTGCGATTACATCTTGGGTGTAGCCCTCAAGAGAAAGCCAATGATCTTTTAGATATATTATATATCCCAAATATTGTCCAAGAAAAATTTGAGGATAGTGATGCTGGATTTAAGCAACGTCGTGAGATAGCTCAAGAAAGCCAGATTTTTACAATGTTAGGAAAACTTAATGCTCCAATGTTTAATCAAAAACGATTGCTACCTGGAGAATCTGAAATACGGATAATTTTACATCGATCATTACCAGAATTTTGTCTTGACTGTAAAACCGAAGAAAGAACTGGATTTACACAAACACCTTACAGACTTGACATTTTGGACTCAGTTTTGTTCATAAAAAGACAAGTTGTCTCAGATTTTGTCATCAGTAAACATCGAAGTTTCCTGAATAGTGGTGGAACACTAAAGTATCCGTGCCAAGAATCTGAAATAAAACCTTATGTTATACCATCAGGAGTTTCATCACATAATATTGACAACTTGATTAATGGAAGATTGCCTCAAAAACTAGTTATTGGCCTGGTTTCAAGTAAAGGATACTTAGGGAATTTAACGACATCCTTTTTTAATTTCCAGCATTTTAATTTATCCGAAATTATCGTTACATTGAACCAAGAAAGTGTTGGGTTTCGGGTTTTACCAGTTTCATTTAAAACTGCAGATAAAGCTGGAGAAGATTCATTCCTATTAGCCTTAAACACACTTCGTAAACTAGCTAACTGCCCAGCAATCGGAAATGGAATTTCACAATCAAATTACAAGAACGGGAACGTGCTAGTTGCGTTTGAAATTTTTCCAAATCCTTCAGACGGGCTGACAGTAAATAAAAACGGTCAAATCCGTATAAATCTACGATTTAAAACACCACTTGCAGAATCTATAACAGCTATAGTATATTTAGTTTACCAAACAGTTTTTGAAGTGGACAAGAATAAAGAAATTATATACAATCGCTAGAGGTAAGTGAGTAAAACAAATTTTTTAATACGCAGATTGAAAACCTTCTATCAAATTTTAACTTTGGTTTATTTACTTACAGTGTACATCAATAATCACATAGTTCACTGAAAATTTACTGTAAACAGTATGAATACAGAGTCTCTATTACATGCACTCAACGAATTATTTCACAACAATAAAGACCATGCTACATTCTTTGTGGTATCAACCAATACAATACCATCAACTCTAAATAAAGGACGCAAGGAGAATAATGGCTCACTCAAGTATCCAATATTATGTATTCAAAATACAGATCCAATTATAATGCGAGCAAAACATTGGGTAGCGTGGTTTATTACGTCATCCACGACAACTGAAGTATTTGACAGTAACGGGAATTTCGTCCGCTTGCAGAATTGATAACTGCTGTTGTTTATTTAGTTTACCAAACAGTTTTTAAAATTGACAAAAATAAAGAAATTATATACAATCGCTAGAGGTTAGTGAATTAAAGAAATTTAAATGTTATATACGCAGGTTAAACAACTTTTTCATTAAATTTTAATTTTATTTTATTGACTTACAGTGTACATCAATAATCACATTGCTTACTGAGAGTTTACTGTAAACATTATGAATACAGGATCTCTATTACATGCACTTAATCAATTATTTGGCAATAATAAAGAACATGTTACGTTCTTTGTTGTTTCAGCCAATACAATGCAATCAACGCTAAATAAAGCACGCAAGGAGAATAATGGCTCACTCAAGTATCCAATATTATGTATTCAGAATACAGATCCAATTACAATGCGTGGAAAACATTGGGTGGCCTGGTTTATTACGTCATCTACAACATCTGAAGTATTTGACAGTTTCGGGAATTACATTAGAAAGTACAAACACATCGAATGGCCGACTCGATTTATTACAGCTGAGAATTGTACTGCAATTCAAAGTGGTCACAGTACTTTGTGTGGAGGATTTTGTCTCTATTATTTGTATAGTAGGTATAATAGGATACCCTACAAACAATTTCTTAATCAATTTAGTAGCTATGTATTACAAAATGATAGAAAAATCAAACGGTTTTTGTCAATGATACCTAATCTTAGCCAATCATCCCCATATAACTGCCCTACAGACATATTACAGTCTAATACTTTTAAAATTAATTGTGCAGAGTTCCTGCAATAGTTATTTACAGTATCTTTATTATTAAAACTAAACATTGATATAAAATACTAGAAAACAAGCTTTTATGCAATTTTTGTATCCTTCTATAAAAAATGTAATAAATATGCATGACTAGTTATATTTTAACTCAGTACTAATCGTTTATTTGTCACGAACATCTCCATATATTTTCACGGCAAGTTTACTTTGTAAACTATGGACCTCATTGATTTCACATTATACCATCCTTGCAATATTCAAATTGTAGGGCCAACACTAGCTGGAAAAACTAGCTTAGCAATAGAGATAATAAAGCGCAGGCGCGAAATTTTTAACCAACCTCTGGATAAAGTCATTTATATTAATTTTCATAACGAAGCTTCTCTTGAAAACTTACAATCGTCAGATCCTAACATTAGTGTCTCTAACAACATTGAAGAGTTACAATCATCCGATCTTCACGACAGCCTTATTTGTATAGACGATCATATGAACTCAATAGAATTCAACAAATCACAGAGATTACTTGTTCAACAACTGTTTACACAGTACTCGCATCACAAGCGTTTAACAATTATATTTATTTTACAAAATCCATTTGTAAAAAACTTTAGAACTATTAACTTGAGTACAAGATATCTTATACTTTTTGATCAGTGTAGAGATCGTAGTACGATTCAGCAAATTTCTAAACAGGTATCTCCTAGAAAACCACAATTACTCTCTGAAGCCTACGATAGAGCATGCGCAAAGCGCGGTTATGCATATATATTTCTGGATTTGCATCCACTTTGTAAAAACCCTAAATATTACCTACGAAACAGTGTATTTCCGATAAATGGTAGCGAAATTTATGTTAGTAATACTTACAATTATTTCTAAACCGTCTCATGTCTAAAGTACACAACGCAACAATTCAGCATACCAGTTTAGAGAAAGAAGCTGATTGGCTGTACAGTATTGTTTTTTGTAATTCACAAGAATTTAAATCTGCTATAGTACAAGCAACAGACGATCAAATTATTGCCCTTATTGACTGTATAACAAGTATAAGACAGTTTTGTAAACACTTGAATAGAAAATCCCTTGCAGTGATACAACAAATACTAAAATTAAAAGAGGACGATCATTTTGGTCACCATCGAAAAATTTTTATTAAACACCGCAATCTTATTCAGTCAATACTTAGTAATATATTTTATAAAATTGGTATAAGTGAAATTTGTATTGCAATTGCATTATATAACAACAAATAACTTTTATTAAGCATATATATTTTGTACATAACAATAATCAAATCATGTCTATCAATGTAATGAAAGTCATTTCTCCAGCTCTGTACACTGAACTTATGAATATCCGTGAACAACAAACAGAAAATGTTAAGCTAGACAATAAATCTATTTTAGAAAATGCTCAACACGGTGGGTCGATATCATCCACTGAAAACCCAAATAATACCCCAAACCAAGATACTGTAACAACATCTGATGCTTTAGAAACAATACCTTGGCAAAATTATGAAAACAATAATTTAGGATCAACATCTAAATCCAACTACTTAGACGCGCCAATAGAGCAACATAAATTAATGAAACTGCCTAAGCAAGTTGTGCAACAAAAAACATCCAAAAAGCACTCAACAAACAAATTTAAAAGCCAATTTAATTCGAAACGGGCAAAAAGCAGACGAAATAAACGTGTTTACGTTAAACACAGGTATACGAAAAAACATTAAAGTTAAAACGTATATATTGCTTCATAAACATGTAACAGGATTTAGTCGTATTCTAAGAGTTGAACAATTCACATCGTTTTAAACTATGAAGACAATTATTGTGTGTTTCGTTATTTTATTACTTGGAACATTATTTTATGCTCCTTTAATACTATCAGCACCTTTTACCCAACTAGAAACTAATAATACATCACAGACCAGCAATATACAGCCTGTAATTGAAATACACTTGATTGAACAAAATAATTCAAAATCAATTCTTGATAATATTGAAGCAATTTTAGGTGAAACCACTGTTAATAATACATACACTAAAATGCAACCAGATATTAAAGAGAGCCATGGCAATACCGGCAATATGCCAAATGAAAATGAAATTGCTGACATGGCTGGCAAATCAATACATTATATTATTCTAGAGTCTATAAAGTATATGCTAGAAAGACTCACTAATCAACAAACTAAAACTGATCTAACAACTGAAGCAGCAAATATAAACAAAAACAGCAAAATTAGTGAAACACTTGATCATATAAGTAAGTAATTATCTTTACAAAACAAAAATCTAAATTTAATTCAACATTTAAACTTTTTATAAAATAATTAAATCATTTGACTTTAACATACTACAAAATGTTAGCAAAGTCTAATACGCTTATTTTATTATTTCCATATGCAGTGGCTTACATTCTATTTGTACTTGTACTGGTACTTTTTAGTATAAAAATGTACAAGATACTTACAACATCACTGCGCAATAACAAAATTTCTAACTTGAAATCACAGAGTATGGAATTTTCCTCAACTCCTCCTTCTTAATCGTATTCTATTCTCAATGGATAACAAAAAATAAACAGGAGGTAACTACAGATCATTTCAACCAGTGAACAAAAATATTTCTTTGCCTGTACCTACATGTAATATTTTCTTCGAATAGAACAAGCGTATTTATTTCATAATATGCGACGGCGTACTACAAGTTCTAAAGGCAACCTTTTTTTATAATAGAAATACCTTTGTAATGTCAAACACTTTTAACAAACACAATTCATCAGCCAACAAGTACAGACAAACATTTATTTATACCATGAATAATAAATATACACAAAAATATTACGAACAGTCACAGTATCCTAGTCCTCAGAAACATGGAAAATCAGGATACGTAAGTTTAGTTAAATTAATTTTAAATATGTAGCAGTTCAGGTCTTAGCTAACATTCAGTATATAATTTATTATTTTTTCTTGCAGTATTTTAGCTGTTCCATGAACAATTGTCCATTTGTTACCCGTTCCTACGTTCAATACGACAGTCACGTAGAAAACGTGCATTTGTGTGACCACTGTGGTCTTTTTTGTGAAAACAAATGTTTTCACATTTGCTTACAACCAAATAAACGTAAAGGATTTATTCAAAACACTTTGGATAGGCTAGCAACTACTAGTGCCAACAATAACAGCGACAGCAACTTTGTTCAATTAGGTGCAGGAACTTCTACTGCCAAGTCATCAACCCTAACACGACCACCATCTGCAACTACAACCTCAGCTTTAATCCAGCCAATCACAACACAATCAACATCACAAGCAAACGAATCACAACCAAGATATAATACTAGAAGCAATGCTCTTACACAAAATCCTCAACCAGAACCATCAACATCTCAACAAAAACAAACCTCGATTCCAAAGATTGATCTTAATGTTTTCAAGGAATTTATAAGATCAAATCTTGGCTGCATCATAATTTATATTTACAAACCTCTGGAATTATTCCAAGATGTAAGAAAATTGTTAGAATTTATTTATAAACCACTAGTTAAATTACTTAGTCAAAATCTAGCTTTACACACAAGCATTAAATCATCGCTTAGAATAGGATTCTTGCTAGAACAGGAAGTAGTTATAGAAAATGAATTAGTGCAAAGAGAAAGAACCATATACATAATATCACAAAACTACGATATATTTAACTCAGAAGAAATAGACGATTTTATATTTAAGTGTGCATCAGAAATTATTGAGAAACTCAATGATTTTAATAAATTTGGAACTTCTTGGTCAGTTAAACTAATCGAGTGCGTACAGGTTAAAATTGGAATATTAAATTTGTTCTGTAAAGCGAGAGCATCAGGGTACTTAGCAATGCCGTTTTTTAAAAAGAGTTATTTGAACATACGTAGTACTAACGATTTGTGTTTTCAGTATTGCATCTGTGCATTTCGATATAGAAATGAAATTATAGATAGTAATAAAACAAAAGCTAAATTTGAAAAACTTAACAATTTAAAACGTAGTTCTCAAAAAAGCTTGACATGCGGTAGCAATTATAACCAATTTCTTGACAGGTTTAATTTTAAAAATATACATACTCCTATTCAATTACCAAATGATTTAGAAATCTTTGAACAAAACAATGATATTGCAATAAATATTTTTACACATAAATTTGATGATATTATTATGTATAGAAAAAGTAATTATACATCACATTCTGCTGATACATGTAACTTATTTCTTATTCGTCAAGAAAACAAAGATAAACCAACCAAACAACAAACACTATTTCACCTAGTACTTATACTCGAACTTGATAAATTCCTTTGTAACGGAAAACGAAACAAGCAATTTAAATGTGTTAAATGCTTTCGCTCTTTTAATTCACAAAAAAGTATAGATAAACATTTTAACGTTTGCCAAGAATTAGGAAAACCAAAAATATCATTTCCACGACCAGGAATTTATACCCAATTTGATAAAAATTGGCAAACATTGCCCTACCCTTACCTAATTTACTATACTTTTCATACTTTTGTAGAACCAGTACAATCAAGTACAAATATATTTACTAAATACAATGAAATTATAAAATCAACATTTACACCAGCAGCATACAGCCTACTGGTTGTAAGAAGCTTTGCTAAACAAAACTTTGTAGTTGCTTTTGAGTATTATGATTCAACAAATATCATGAATCATTTCTTTACTCGAATATTTTATTGGGCAAATGTACTTTTAACTCAGATAAGAACAACTAATAATTATGTGCATCTTACAAACGATATACTTCAAAGGTATAAAAATGCTAACAATTGTGAAATTTGCGGAATTGATTTTAAAATATCAACACAGACCCGTAAAAATTTACATCATGACCATAACACAGGCAAACCTCTAAGTGTTATTTGCTCTAGGTGTAATTTATCTATAAAATATAGATTTGAAATTCCCGCTATTTGTCACCAAGCTAGTCATTTTGATTTTCATTTAATATTAGAAGCTTTGAAAACAAATCAATTTGAAGCTAATGATATTGATATTATATCAAAATCGCCACAAGAAATTGTTTCAATCTGTATAACTTCAAAAAATATGTGGCTTCCAAAATTAAAAGTAAACCACCCTAATTCTAGTACTTATAAACAACAAAATTATAAAACATTTTCGAGAGTTAAAATACGATTCTTGGATTCTTATTTGTTTTTTGATTCAAGTCTAAAAGAATTACTTGAATGTATTAGCGTGAATAATACTTATAATTTTAAATTAATTCCACAATGTTTTACATATTTGAACCTACCCTTAAATTTATCACCAACAGAAGAAAATATAAAATTATTAACTAATACACTTAGTTTTCCGTACAAGTATCTTACAGATAAAACTAAATTATTAGATACGCTACCAATTCCTGGTCGTGAATGGTTTAGTAATGATATTGTGACTAATGAAAATGAACTTAGTGACTTGGAATGGGACCTAATAAACAACATATGTGAAACATTTAAGTTAACTAATATTAGACAATACACAAAATATATTACCATGCTCAAAACAGTGCATACTGCCGAAATTTGGCAGAATTTTAGAAATATTGGTTTCCTGAATTTTGGTCTTGACCCCACATATTCGTTAACATTAGCAAGTTTTGCTTGGCAATGCTTCCTTTATTTTTCCAAAGCAAAAATTGAACTTATTCGAGATCCTAAAATATACACACTAATAAATAAAGGTATCCAGGGAGGGCAATGTGTAGCTACTCAACACATTGTTACTGCTAATAATGAACGTTGTCCTGAAGGAATCAATCCTTTACAACCTGAAACACAAATAATTGCATTGGATATTAATTCACTTTACCCGTTTGTTATGAAGAATAAAATGCCAGTTTCAAACTTTAGGTACATTGATGATCCAATTGAATTAAGTCAAATAAACTGGCACGACGAATGTTTAGGCAACCAAGATTCTGATATAAGTTATATAGTATGCGTAGATTTAATATACCCTAAGCATCTGCACGACAGAGACATTGATCTTCCATTATGTCCAGAGGTTAAACAAATACGATTAAAAGATTTAAGTATTCAAAAAGATAGTATAGCTTACAATTATTATAAAATTAATCACGAGTTTATAACACATCGACGGTTACTATTAACTTTATTTGATAAACAAAATTATGTCATACATATCGAATTATTACATTATTATTTGAAAAAAGGAATACAACTTATTCGAGTTCATGCTGCATTTGAATTTAGACAAGAAGCTTATTTTAAAGATTATATTAATTTCAATTTAACAAAACGAAAACAAGCTAAAACTGGGCTTGAAAATAGATTTCATAAAAAAATGTCAAACGTTATCTACGGAAAATGTCTACGAAACATTTTCCAACTTATAAGTAAACTGTGTACCAGCGGAAGTCAAGCTATTAAATATATTGCATCAGCAGAGTGTCATGACTTTGAACCCATGAATAAAGACACTAGTTTATTCACATTTAGAAAAAAAGAATACACTGTATTGAATAATACGCCTGCTGGGGCGTGTATCCTATGGCTCGCCAAGTTACATTTTTATACAAAATGGGATACTATTAGAGAGGTATTTGAAAACAAAGCACGATGTCCGTACACTGATACCGATTCATACTATTTGCATGTATTTAATACACTTACAACATTTTATGAAAATTTAATAAGAAACTATAAGGAATTTGATTTTTCTAAAATTCCAAAATCTCATCATATCTTTCAAACAAATCCACATTTACTTATTCTAATCCAATCAAATGAGAACAAAGATGGAGATGTAAGAATTGAAAGCTTAGATATTAAGGAAATAATTGCATTAAAAAGTAAAATGTACTCACTTAAATACTTTACAGGAAATGAACAACAAAAATGCTGTGGAATTCCCAAAACACAACTTATTGCAAACTATCGACATGAACAATTTAAAACTGCTCTTCAAAATAAAGATTTAACAACTACAATAAACATTGAATCAATAAGAGCTATTAACTATAAATTATATTTAGTTACTGTTAAAAGAATGTCTTTAAATAGTATTGATATTAGTCGAGTTTTCCCAGATCCCAACAATATAAACCTAAGTTATCCTTTAGGGCACTATAACGTATGTTAAATAGTAGGTTTTAATACCTACAATAAAATATGTAACACTAATTGACAAATAAAATAAATTTTTAGTACCAAACAATTCATTTGATTTCGCATCTTGAAACATGAATTTATTTTGCTAAATACAATGTTTATTCAAATTGCATCGAGAATAGAGTGAAGCGGGTCGTGTTTTGACAAAAATACATTGTATTTAAGCACATACGGTATAATTTAACGCATGAATACTCGCTTATACCTCTGTATTTTAATGGCTCTATTCACATCGATACTATTTGACTTAAATTTGTCAAAACACGTGGTTCACACGCATATATGACCTTTTTGAACCAGTCTGAGACCCGATTAAGGTCATTTAATCATATAATTACATTTCAGCACGCATACAAAAATAAATATTTATCAAATCTGGCTAACGTTCTTGTTTATTTGAAAATGGTCTTCAATAAAAATGTATTACAAATAAAAACTTCATTGCTTACATAAAACGTAAATATATGCATTATAATACCACCACGTTATAGTTTATATACCATATTCACTCTATATACAAGCCATGCAGAAAAGAACGGAAATAAAACGTTTTCTAAAACTATCATAAAACCAATATGTTACAAAACTGCTTATTCATATAACCATAACCTTTATTAATTTCCATCTAACCAAATACTGTATCTAAGCATAGTCGACAAAAACGTTTTTAAATAAACCGCTTAACAAAAAACGTTTCAACATGAGACATTTACCATTATTTTTAAAACTGACCACCATATAGCATCATGGAATCAAAACATTCCATAACCGTTCTTAAACGTTATATCCAAGCGATGTCATTTCAAACTTAAATAAACCAGAACTA